>JANSTS010005242.1:0-26300 GCA_026546915.1 Sylvicola fuscatus | reverse complement strand
ATAGAATTTCATTGTGCGGATCCATTCATCTTGCACCAGCATTTCGGTGTCATTCTCCAGAAATTCATTTGCATCACGTACGATGTACAGCGTGTGACATTTTACACTATAATCCAATCAGACCTCCATGGAAGTGCGGTTCAAATGCATCTAGCACACATGTTAGTGTATGTAAACAGCACGCATGACTCACATGCATGATGCATCTGTACGTTCAACAAATGATCGTTGAAATTCGGCCATCGATTGTATGCGTCACAACAAAAGCAACCTTCTCAAAGGAAGTGCATTCCTGAGGAGCGTTATGGTCACGACTTAAATATACCGAAACGGAACGAAAGACAGGTAGAAAAGTGAAAACGGCCATTTATTATGGTGTTCTGAGTTGCGATGACTCACCAACGATTATAATATACTTCCGATCGGTAGGAAAGGTATTTTATTGAAATGCAGTTTCACTGTAAGACGATGAACAGAAAATTCTGGATATTTATTGTGTGTCACCATTTTTCCATAACAATAAAACAAGAACCGTGACTGAATTCAAATTGTTTTCTTCAATAAATACTTTCAATAAATAGAGCACAACTGAGCTGATATTTGCGAACGTGACCTAAATAAAAACAAATTCTTACTACATGTACTAAGACCGCATATCCAAGACGCGACAGTGCAACCACAATATACTCCACTCGTTCTCAAAACAATGGAATGGCGCCGCAAATTGCACACAGTCGTATAAAGAAAACACCAAGGAAAAGTGTTGCTGGCTTTAATGTTTAATAACTAACAAAGTCGATTGACTGATTGATGAATAGTTGACACCTTACATGCATCGCGGCGTATACATCGTCATGAATAAACGAATGTGAACTTTAATTGGAGTGGCAAGGCTGCATGTGTGGCGATGCAGCCGCTTGTTCTCAAGAATAGCGTGCGGATAAAAGGCGTCTGTCATAAAGTAAACATCAATAATTTGTTTATTAATAATGTAAACAGTTAATTGTTTAATTCTAGGCATGATGGAAAAGAGCTGCCGTCGATTTTGTTGTTGACGCCTTGTAGTTAGTGTTTCAAGATAATTATCGTCTTTCTATGCAAATGTTTAAAAATGCGTATTTACAATTGTCTGTGAATTGATGTTTGCCGATGTTGATTTATATATTCTTGTTGGTTTTTGGTTTTTAGACCTTGGAAGGTGATGAATATCAATATAGAATCTTGAGTCTAATACACTTTTCATTGATAATTTTTATCTTCAACTGACAAATATAATCTTTACTAATCAGTAAATTGAAAATCAATAATATTTACAAAATGTTATCTAGAAATATTTTGAATTCTTCAAACTGAAAAGCCAAATTCCAACATAAACATATCAAATACCATCCACAAAAATATGTGACACAAAAACTGTCAGCGCAGCTTCTGCTTAAATTAGGGCCACTCCAACGTGCAAGGGATCAAATTTCAATAACCACTCGATCCACTCAAACGAATCCAACCGCACAGAGATCACAGCCCAAAGGTCCCACTCTGCGTCTATTTGCGTGAACACTTCACACAAAAGGGAAGCCCACTTAAGTGTATCATCTTGATTTAATTAAGTCAAATCGATTGGCATCGCGCCATATCACCGGCTCTGTGCGCACCTACATTTCAGTCGGAAATCAGTTCAAGCGATAATTAAGTCGTGCAACAATTTATCGAACAAAAGTGCAAAGAAAATCTTGCAACAGTTTTTCTTTCAATTATTTGTCACCAACTAAAAAAGAAAAACGAATAAAACAACAAAAAGTAATCGCACATCATGTGGAGGGCCCAACCCAGTAAATGAAAAGCCTTGAAGAAAAACGCCCGATTAGAAGACGGTAATCTCGATGATATTTGCCTGGTTGCCATGCCTATTAGTTAACGTTATTTTCCGTGATCGGATTCAATCAATCGGAATTGACGGCGCCAGTTAGTGTTTTCTTCAACAAATTCTGCACATTTCTTTATCTTTATATTTATTGGGCGGATTTTGCTTGTGCCTGTTTCAATCGACATAAACTTAAATACGCGTATTGCATTCGCCATGTCATGGACATGTCGTTAAGCGAAACGCAAACGCGCAATCATTAAATTAATGCAGTTAAGAACATTTGCAAGATGTGCACCGTCTCTACACCTTATAGCCGAGCGCAGAATGCAGATGGTATTAATTGCACGACGGAATAAAGCTAAACTCCTCAGTCCTCGACGGTAATTGCACATTGGCTTAATTGGTGCAACGACTAGCTTCTGTTTTCTTAATTCGCTGCGGTCAGAAGTGGGAATCTGTGTATTATTGAGTGGCTGATCCTTTTGCGTGGTGAATTGTGTTATGCTGAATTTATGTTATTATCAAGAGTGCGAATATGATTTACGAGTGACGCTGCAGTGCGACGGCAATGACACGGTTTTTGCATAATAATTTCCGTTGAATTATGTTGTCTGCGCGCGCTCAAGCTACATTAAAAGTCACGGCAAATGTGAATGAACTTGTCATATGCTTGTGACAGCATAACGTTGTTATAAATGATGTTGGGGCCCCGAAGGCTTTCGCATTTTGACTACGAATATTTATGGCAGTTTGGTGATTTTATGTTTATGTCTTATGACTTTCTCGGATTAATTATTAGGCAAATAAAGGTTCAAGCCAGTTAAATAAAGGCTGATGGCAATGCAATATCATTTTCACTTTTTGATAGATTGTTGCTTATTATGTCAGCTTTTTTCATTACTGACCCTTTTGATGGGATTTGGGAATTTTTATTAATTTCTCTGAAATGTTACGCAAGTTGAAAGGGCTTTCTTATTATGAAAAAGTAAGAGTGAAATTCATTTGATAAATTATAAAATTTGATTACATAAACCTTTGATAAATATTTGTTTGAGTTGTGCATTTCTCTATGTGTCTTGAGATTTATTTAAGAAACATTTGAAAGAAACCAATTATCGCAACGACAGTCATCTGGACAATGATCTCAATAAACAACCGTGGCATTTACCTTGACGTTGCGAAATTGGAGGTTGCTGGAAAACGCCAACTTTCAGATGTACCCTTTAAAATGTGTACAGTACCTTTCTTTTTCCACACAGTGGACGTTAATTCAGATCTTGTTTAATGGCAATTCAATTTAGAGAGAAAGTATGGCCTGCATATTTGTGTCTTTACTTTGCAGCAACCTTTATGTGCGTCTTCACTTAGCCATGCTCTTTCTTTATGCCGCTTATCTGCGCTAAGGTGTGTATATTCATAAAAGAAAATTGTGGTCAAACATCTTGTACTGGAACATCGCAGGCCGTAGCCTTAAGCAGCTGAAAATTAGATACAAAGTATGCGTACGCGAGTTTTGACACACTTATCACAGAGTAAATAACTTATGTGACAATCGCGAAGTTCGTAAAGTCGATCAATATTAATCAGTTTTTCGCGCAATCTAAAGTTTGCTTTTTTTCTTCAAATAATCACCAATAAGCACACAAACCACGAAAATCGTCCAAACTTTCTCCACGCCTTTAGCAAACGTTTGTGTGTCGAATGACAATGTCTTAAGATAAATGACAATCCTACAAAGCCTGACAATGAAGTCATCTATTACGCATCGCGAATTATTTAACAGCCATCACTTTCGATATCCAGCCACAACCCACAATTTGCCCAGTTAGTTGTTATATGCAAAACATCGCCGGTTTAAGATGCAATGCGGGAGCGTCGCGTCGCGTCGCGTTGTGCATCTTGCAAACTTAAATGTTTATTGAGCTCTGGCGCGGTGATGTGATTACGCATTCAATTGACAGCATTCCATTGAAATGAAAATCGCCTAATGAAGATTGACAGCAGAGATACAATGGAGAGTGAGTGGAGACACACAGAAAACAAAGTGGCACATAAAAATCGTCGCATTACACTGCGCGTGACAAATTCCTCCGAAGATGCATGGCGTTCCCGTTTGGTCTCCTCGCCAATGCACCTCTGGATCGAAGCAAGTAAATTGAATCGAGAGATCGAGCACATGAAGCCAATCAGTTCAAAGATATCAGCAACGAGCGCGCACAGTCTTGATGCCCGAAACTGCGTAGGTTCACTCAACAATCACTTTGGCCAGAAGAAAAATGATCGCGAACTATAAGATCATAAACAAAAGTCCATGTATACCAGTTTGCGTGCAAATATAGTACAAGAAACTGGGAATGACTGTCTCGCCGGACAGTTTCGGATTTTTCATTCTCGCATTTATCGCCCCGTTGAATTCTTATGTCTGCGTCTTTCAGTTGTGTCTGTTTTCTGTTGCTGGCGGTTGCGGTTTTAAATTGACTGACCCAATAACAGAATTTTAATATAAAAACCGATAAAGTAGTCGCAGTTTGAGGGCAATTGGCTGGCAAAGAGATGGGATATTCTTGTTACGTATCACGCGTCTCGTTGGGTTGGAGGGAAGCGGGCGAATCTTGTTGTCAGCCGCATGATGTTCATGGAATGGAATAGGGTCATAGATTACCTATTACAGGAGTGGCAGATGCATATAATTGTTTGGCCAGATACTCATTTATTTACCTTTTTTTTGTCTGTTTCCGCAGCTGTCTGTCTTTTTATGCGTGTCGTTTTGTGGCGTGTTTTCAAACATCTTATTCGTTTAAACGGAGACACTGAGATTCTGCCTCACGATCACTGCACTCTCAGACATGCTAGTTTAATGAATATTTTATCCGTTAAATGATATCCAAACAACATTTTCTTATCAATTAAATGCAATTTACCGCGAATTTATTCACTATTCATGTCATATGCACTAACTGCGACTGTAAATTGTGACTATAGCGAGAATAAAATCGCGATTTAAAGTGCGCTGTTTTGTGGTATATAAATAAAATACGTGGTTGTAGAAATTCAGTTGGCAATCATAAAACTATCATCAGTTTATTGCGTTATGTAAGCGATAAAACGAGAAAAAATTCACAAAAACTATATTAAATCCATAACATCAAAACAAACAATTTAAAACTGTATAAAAAAGTCATAAATTTCGTAAAAATCCATTAATCAAATAACAATTTTTTTTTGTTGTTTGGAAAACTGAAATACCAATGATGGGATGAATAATCAGCAGAAATATAAATGGAAATGAAATTCAAATGAGATATGAAGAGGCGAGAAATATTGTCTAATAATGTCTAGAACAGGGCGTTTCAGTAAGATCTTGCAAACAAAAATGCGAACTGTCAAGATTATTCATTTTCAAATAGTCAAATTAAAAGGTATAGAATAAAGAAGGTACAAACAAGACGGAAAATCGAAAAAAACACCTTGTCACCGTGAATATGCCTATTGTCAAGTTCGAAAAGCTCGCGGACTGAGTGCTCCTTGACTAGACTCTCGTACAAATATTGGCAGATTAGTCGCAGACAAAGGTGAAGGTGGCGCGGGTGGCGGCTCACTGATCTTGGGACAAGACAAGAACCCATGATACAAGCAACAAGACAAACACAAGAAGACGCGATGTAAAATATTTGTGTGCGCGAAAAAAGTGAAACCTGGCGTAAAAACTTGTTTTTATTGTAAAGCGAAGCGAACGTGTAAGAGCATAGAAAAAAAAGACTGTTGCTTCAAATCTATATAGAGTTTTGCATTTAACAAGAGGCACAAGACCAACAATGTACATTGGCTGACCTTCCAGAAGTTGGAACTTGGAAGTGCATGATTGTTTGCGTTGGTATGAGCTTGCAGCTGCTCTACTGCTAGCCTAAAATGTAGGTAACATTAAACTTATGATTTATGAATAATGGCAATTCTTGACATTCAAATAAATATCTGTGCAATTTTATATCGGAAAATCTGTACATAAGACGGAAGTCGTAATTGAAGTTCGTGAATTAAAAGAATTTTCCTTAAGCTTTCGCTTTTTTAACGATCGCAATTGCTTATGAAAATGTATTAACTGAAGAAAGATTAAAATTGTTTCTTCATTTTTGATCATTAAAATTGATACTCAATCGATCTGCCTCAATTTAACACGTCTCAAGTACCTCAGCCGTATAATTCACTTGCTCTTAACGCTGCATTCGTGATGAAAATCACGTCCACTCATAAACAAGCCATCTGCACGCACTGCCTAAAGGTTATGTGCATTACATAAAACGCCCACATTTATGAAAATATACCCTCTGAAACTGTGTCATTGAACTTGGCCATCGCTGAAAATTTGGTTGTTTCTGTTTTATTGGCACTTTCATGCTTCAGCCGTTTGGTCACTGGCGCTGCGATATTTCGTTTTTCGAATACAAACATCATATATGCGCGACTGTGGCACACACGATATTATGAGCCCGCCGTATGGGGGCCTATAAATAAACCACCGGCAGTCGGTATACTGGCACCAAGCAGCGCCTATGCACTGTGATATGTGAAATAACTTGGCACAAAACATGTGATGTCTCCAAAAATACACTGAAAATGCGTACGAAAACACGAAGAAAACGCTAAATATTTACATTACATAAATTTTTGCACACGCTTCTCGCACAGTTGTCATTCAATGTTTTTTCTTTTGCAAAAAAAAAAGAGGAGATCGTCATACCTCCCAGCAACCACCTCCTCAATTCATTCTCGAGTCTTTAATTTCGCCAGTTTATTGCTATCTCAATCGGTTCATCCATATGGTTGCAAAACAGATTCAACCTTTTCAAAAATTTCAACATTTACGGGAGCTTTTAACTCATCACTCAGCGAAAAAGGAAACGTGGGATGACATTGAATTCACGCGCCGGGGAATCGCTAAGCGACAGGATGATTTCATACAATGTGGCCACAATGTTCGCAGCTTGGCATCGATTTTGAACTTTAATGAAGCAACAAATTTTCTGGCAGGCGCCTAAATATTACATGAAAGCCTGTTTTTCAGGGAATAACACACATTTTCGATTTCATCTGTTCAGAATTTTTCTGCTTTAAGGTTAACGACGCTCGGCCTATGATGAATACGCGCACTTTTCCTTTTGCAACCACAAATAATATATCATCGCGTCTATGCTGAATCCAACCTTGTCCTAAATAAAACCTCAAATAAATATCAAGTGGATGAAGCGTCTACACTCTTATACTGTTTCTAAATTTAAATTCTAAATTCACTTTAAACTTTGAATTGGGAAATTCCTCCGCTTAATCAGCTTGCTGTTGCACAAGTTAGTTGTATGTTGGCCACATAAAATACATTTACAAGGATGGCAATGTTTTAATTGCTTGGTATGAAAGTTTAGACAATATTGAGTTTTGGGTACATGGAAGTATTTAAAAAGCAGTTGCAAGACAAAGTTTTTATGTACACACAATTTGAATGGAAACACCTTTTAAATGCTCAAACAATCAAAACGAGCTTAAAAAATTCTTTATAAAAGCTTTTACAATTACATTTCAGTTTGTAAAATTGCATTCATTTCTCTCCTCATTCGTTAAGCCAAATAACAAATAATAAGAAAACAAAACAAAACAATAATATTCTGAAAAGGGTTTTCTCATAATTAATAACTCAATAAGAAACTGACAGAACTTAATAAAATAAACTATACCATTTAAATAATTTAACAGCTCTACAGTAAAAAGCTTCATTAATATAACTTTTGATCGACTGGCCAATAAAACTCTATTTACCTGTTCAATAAATTAATTACACCGCAAATCAAGATATATAGTTTCAATACCATACAACAAACATTACAAATTCAAATAAATTTCCGCGTAAATTGGAATCATTAATAAATAATTTTCCGGTTTGCATGCAATAAAACTGGCGTATTTATGCATAGGGAATACTTACATTTTCATATTAAATACGATTATTGACTTTTCAAAGAACTTTTAATACATTTTTCTGTAAGTTTGAAGAATATTTTCAAAAAAAAAATAAAAGTTCATTCTTGCCAAATGCGAAAATTTCTTAATCTTTACTACACCTCCTGCGATCGGTCGATCGCCTTGATGAACCCACTCATTCAGTGTTTTAGAATTTATTTATGCAACCAAATTTCTAGCCAGATGGTTTATTATTGAATGAACAAGCAGAAGTTGTCGCTGTTTATTTGATTTAGGTTAATTGCTGGCCGCAGCAGAGAAATACGTGCAAAGTTGCCGCTGCTTATAGAAATGATGTCTTGTCGATATCTTCGGAGTTCTCAGGGGTTTTTAAAGTACATTAGCTATGCGATATTATTGTTCATAAATTGGCATATTAAATTAGATATTTTTCCAGTTGAATTTATTATTACATTGTGTCCTTCGACGGAGAGTTGATGCTCATTTTTATGTATAGCTTAACCTTTCATAAATACGCGGTTATTGTTTGAGAACAATGAGTCCTTCAAATGTAATGTAAAGATTTCACTCAAATTATTGTTTAAATTTACAATGCAAAATCTTTGTTAGAATATTTAATTTTCTTTATGCAAATGGAATTTTTTAAAACAATTTTTGTGTTATTAATTTGTGACGGTTGTCGGAGATTTCCTCAACCTTTGGCATGTTAAAGTTCAACACATGTTGTCATTTAAAGATTACATATTTTTTTTTAAGGATATTTGTGTATTTACTGACAGCTGGCAACTTACAAATTTGACCTTTTACACATTTCAAATGTGTACAGTTGTCAACATAATTAATTTCTTAACATGTTTCCTTGAATACTTAAAATACCTAAAGGTTATGTGTGGGAAGAAAATCAGGCTAAAATAGATTCTTACAAATTCATAAAGAAATTTAAAAACATATTTCACATATATCAAAAGACATTTCACGTAAACGACCTTGATATAGTTGCAACTCAAATTATTATTTTCAATAATTTACTGACGCCAGTTTGACCATTAAACGGCGGCATTCACGAAAGCGATAGGTGTACTTGCAATTAAGCATTGCACCACAAAGCATAGCCACAGCATACATTATGTCGCTAATCGCGTTAACCTATGCAACGTGTATCTGAAATGAACAACATGTTTAACATAGCATCTGATACTATCAACGCATTAAATGTATTTGTTCTAGCTAAGTTAAGTGTAACTTGTTATGAGTTTGCATATGTTTCGAAATTGCGGAGCCTATGCAAATATGTAAATTACTTTAGCAAAGGTGCTGATTTATGACTAGGCCATGGTGCTCGGAAATTATATGCAATTTGCGGCGTTGCACAATTATTTTGGCAATCCAATGGCCATACAACATGTAAAAGTAGAAATGTGCAGTCATGCTGTTTATAATTTACGAACTCTTTCCACGTTAAATGAGTTGGCGAAACTGCACTTTATTGTTTCTTCGAATCGTATTTGTAGAATGCAACTGCAGCTACTCCCACAAATCAATCAATGTAAAAATAGTGCATCGCAGTCAGCAAGACGTTGGTCAGCCATAAGACGAAAAAGTCACTCAGTTCGGTACTGACTGTAACATAATACGCGTTGGGTGCGCACTTTTCCCAATGGGAAAGCGTTTATATTTAATTCACCATCGTCTGGTGTGGTGTCGACATGGCTTATCTACAACCCAAATGACGTCACACAGAAGCTGCCAGTATTCGCCAATTGAAATGTGTGTATTTAGCCATACAGCTGTGCTATGCCATTATTTATAGCCGGCATATATGTTATATGGGCACATGATGAGGATTTATTTCGTTTGGCATACGTTGGCGTTTGGCAGAACATAGGAAAGCGGCTGCATAGAGCCAAATGGAGTCCAAATGAAAAACAAAAATCCTCACTAATTCGGTACAACGTCCCTTGCTATTTTGAACAACGCACTAATCTGTTTACATTAGTGCGAAAACTGTAGCATAGAATGCGGCCGTCTGTAGCATAATTTGTCTAAACACTCAGCGACTGGTTAAATTGGCTCGGCAGGAGCAACGTTTTCTGTTTTTCTGTAAACATCGTTAAATTATTGTTTACTAAATGGTGCATATCATTTCCCTCCCACTGAAGCCACATCATGCGATTAATTAAAGCGGCTAAATTATATAATTTCAAGAAATATTGCAATTTTGCGACTGATATTCTTAAGATGTTTTATAAAAAAACGAAAAATATTGAGACTAAAAGCATATTTTGCATTTAAAAGTCAAAAGCTCAACTTATCGACTGGATTTAAATGCTCAATTCTTTTCTCATTCCACGAATTCCAAAAATTGTTGGAACATTTTTGCATATTGCATATTTGCATCGACAAAAATTCAACTCATTTAACTTAACAGGCACTTTAGGGCACCCCGTTACCCACTCAATAAGAATTAAGAGCGTGAACATAACTTAACAATAAATATATGTTTTTATTTAAGCGCATACTTTGTACATGACATGAATTTCGCACGTTTTAACCGCTTCCTTCTCTCCACAAGCCATCGACACTGAAGCTTGGGAGTTTGGCCCCAAATAAACCCATACGACTGGAATTCGCTGGCCACAGCGGACTTTAGCATTTCCTTTCCGATGCGTAATTTATGTTTAAATTCACTTTATTTATGATTGCATCGCGTGAATGTCGTTTATTTTATTTTATTTTTGTCCAGCCGTTTTCGTTAAATGAGGGCCACTGAGTTCACGTTGAATATTCAGTCAATAAAGGGTCCAATGGACGTTTTTTCCCTCACTTAATCAATAACATACAATTTATTAAGCGACATTTTACTGGATGTTATAAAGTTTAAACTTGACATGAATTTATGAAGCAAGACAAATCAAAAATGATGCGCTCGGAAAATGCAAATGAACGACGCGCTATTAATCAATGGAATTGCTAAATTAAGTGATTTCTTCGTACACAAGAAAGTCATTAACTGCGAACTTGCTTTTCATAAAAAAAATAAGCGTGAAACCAGATCCATGCCGAACCCATTAATAAACCTCAACCTTGGCAACGAATGGAATCTTTTTTTATATATTCCTAGCAAATCTCTATTTTAATTAAATCGACTAATCATGAAAATCCATGCAAATTACTATAACCTATACTTATTTTATAACGTGTTGGGAGTTGAATATATTTCACCTTCTTTCACGCTTTTGAGCCACCCACAATGTAAGCCAATATTGCGGATAATTTAAATTCGATGGATTATTTGCACCATTTATTACTCAATTCAATTTGAAATGAAAAACTACCTCAATTATACTTGCATGCAGTATGACCCACACAAATATGCAATTCAATGCGCCTATAAATTGATGCCTTTATGTTCATGAAATGCACACATGTTTTGTATAAGCGCAATGGTCATTGGCGCGAATGAATCTGACCATTAAACAATAAACAATCGATAATACTCATATATTAATTACCCATAAATCATGAAATTAATTGGATTTTTTGTATTGATATTTACAGGTTAATGGAGGCAGTATCGCGGATCAAGCTGGCCTTATCGCTGGTGACGCTGTCATCTCCGTCAATAATGTTGAGGTCTTCAACTTGAGACACAAGGATGCACAGGATGTGCTCGTTCGCTCAGGAAATAACTTTGACATAACCGTTCAGCGGTAAGTTTCTTCAAATAACCTAACTGGAAATGCGGATTTTTACAATAGAACATTTCTTCCTCAATAAGTGGTGGCTCAACATGGAAACCATCCGTAACACCAACTGGACAAATGCCAAGCCCAATTCCACACGCAATGACACAGTCCGTACAGACGGTAACCAAGACCTCATTGGCTAAGCAGCACCAAGAGATTCGCTCCATTGGCACCGGCTACAACAATGCAGCCAAGCCATTCGGCGGTGCCAGCAATGGCGATGCACCCATGAAGAGCATCGTCAACAAACAGTACAACACACCAGTCGGCATCTACAGCGAGGAGTCCATCGCTGAGACCCTATCAGCCCAAGCTGAGGTTCTTGCCGGAGGAGTTTTGGGGTAAGTTTGATGGATTTTTTTTTTTAAACAATCTTTTTGCTGCGTGAAAATACATCGACAATGAATTTTCATTATGCAAAACAACAGTGATTAACTTCGATATCATTATGTCTTTTGTTTTTTTTTTCTGTCTTGTTAGTGTTAACTTTAAGAAAAACGAAAAGATTTACAACGCTGCCAATTCGGAGGTGCTCAAAGCGCTGCATGATGCGGAAACTGACGAGCCCGAGCAAGGTAGGGATGAATTAATGTCACATTATTATGCACTCGCGTGTATGCTTAACTCACTGAATGGTGGATTAAACATATTCGCCGCTGATCAATTGACAGATTAATGTTTATCAATATTTTATAAGAAAGATAATCCACCGATTCAAATTTATCCAGTTATTATCAAATCGAATAGGTATTACTGATTTTATGTACAAGAAATACAAATACACAATTTGATGCGTGAAAATAGAAATTGTGATTATTTAGTGTGTTTCTTTATGAGCATTATTTTCACTTTTCCGACAAATTTTTTTTTGTCGTCACCTGTCATCTGTCAACTCCTATTTTATGTTTGTTTTCAGTCACCAATCTTGTTAAATCAAATATGTTTATCATAAATTGTTGTTTAATAACGAATCATTATCATTCATTTTCAAAACTGAGTGAAAACTGAGTGGCTTTTAAATTAGATTGACATCTGCGGTTTTATATATAAATTTTTCTTTTGACGAAAACAAATCATTTCAATAATTTGATTGTGGTTTGAATTTCTCGTTTTGCATTTATGAATATATAATGTACATACACAGAATGACTCATAATGAGTTTCATTGAAATAAAGTTTCGCATTTCCTTCTAAACACTATGGAATTAACATGAACGTCATTACCAATCAGTTGTGTCGCTTTCTTGATCATTCCAATCTGCAATTCGAGGAATTACATCACCACTGACCTCCTGACTCATTGTTGATTTTCTGCTGTAGTAAAAGTGACGCGACGCATTTAAGAAAATTATGCAGCCACTCATTTCACCACGCACATTCAAGAAAGTGGGCTCAGTATTTTTAATTATACGTAAATATTTACATAACCTTCAACTGATGCTGTAAATTTCATGAAATTGTTTTCTTAATTAAAATGTAAACAACATGAGAATATCCGTTCAATTTATATAATTTGAGATTTTTTATGCTTTAATGTTGCTTTGTTTTAGAATATATTCATTGAATTAAATTGCTGCCACCATTGCAAAATTGTAATAAAACTGCCATTAAACGACGTATTTAATTACCAGGAGAAAATTGTCTCAATGGCAATAGCAATTGATAACCTCTTCAATCCGATACAAATGTCAATGTTAATTTGAGACTCACTTTATTACTTTAACAACATCATTTCCAATTCAATTTATTCGCAAAAAAAAAAAAACACGTCCAAATCTCTCATTAAATCTCATAAACACTGAGTGCATACATGTGAATGCCATACATACATAAGTCACCGCATTTAATACACAAAACACGCGATTACAATAAATTTTAATTGTATTCAATAATGTTAACCAACAAATAAACACAGAAACTCATAATAATGCTGCGACGGATCATACATTGCATACTCCAACACCAGTGACAAAACATGTGAGTGCCCCTGTTGACCGGCCAGCTGCTCCATCCACTGGTGGCTTACCTCCAGGACAAAATATTTGCGCTGATTGTGAAAGACTCATTGTGTAAGTGTCTCCGACCTGTCCACAATAATTTATAAAGTAGAAATTGCAGCCATTTAACAAATAAGTAGAATATGGTGTGAATGTGGGCCTGAGTGTGAATGTAATTCTATACCACCATCCATAACACTTTCATTTCATATGTACTAACAACAAAATCCTCGACTTTCGGCGACCCAATCCTCACATTTTCGGACAACAAAAGCATTGAGGTGCTTTTACAAAAAAAACAATTTTTTTTACATTTTTTCGACGCAACATCTTCGTTGGCGACAATTTAACCCACAATCACAATGTAAATGTGTAATAAAATGAATATGTAGGCGACACAGCGCCAAATAATTTCTTCTGGACTGCGAGCCACGCGATTGGCGGACGCAAATCGCCACGTCCGATCACTCCATTGCAGCAAAAGTTCGACGAACGCATCGGCACTCAGTTGCAAGCAAACACATTAGCCCCAGCGGCGGCTCACCGGCCCAGTCTGCCATCGTCACACTCGTCTGTTAGCGCTCCACAGACGGCCCCACCATCTGCCCCATCTGCCCCATCCGCCGGCGGTGTCCAACCGTGCGACGAGTGCGGCTCAACGATTGCGTAAGAATTTAATTAAAGGATCCCATTTGCTGGGAAGGTTTTTGTTTTTGTTTCTAAACAGTTAGCAAGTTATTTTGTTTTTTGTGGTTCTTTAATTACTTCTCTTACCACCCCTTCTTCAATGTTATCTGTTGTGCTTAAATTTGTTTTTTGTTGGCACCATATTTGTTTAGTTTGTGTTTTGTTCTTGCAACAAAAAATGTTTAGCATGTTGAGGAACAACAAAACAAAAAACACATTTCTATTACCTGTTTGTTTTTTGTTGAACAATGCAACAATCAAATGTTCTAGTTGCATTCTAGTAACTTCTATATTGAAAGGGCTTGTTGAGCTAACTATGGTCAGTTACGCTTAATGTTTTGCATTATTAAATTCTTTTTGTATTTTTATTTTTTTTACAATTGAACACTTCTTACACAATACACGAATTAAATAGATTTTATTACATAATATAGGTTTCACAGAAAAGGGTATTACTGACATTTACAGTTAAAGATTTCGTTATAAAAAATAAGCTTTCTTAATTAAATGTAGATTCTCTTATATTCTCCTGTTATACTTATCTTAAAAAATGCTTTAAGGACATAACAATTTCTTTGTTAAAACTAGAATAATATTTTTTTTTCAAGAATGCAGCTTACGTAAGATCCTATCTTAAAAACTGCAATAATTTGCTTAAAAATATAAGATACATCGACCTTTTAATTTGTGAATAAAATCACAAATGGTTAAATATATTTATTGTTTTCTTGATGTTGTTCTTTAGGTATTACGCCTTTGATCTTAAAGAATATGATACTTTTCCTTTGCCTATTTTCTATCTTCTCCATTATATTCTTTGCCTTAGTGTGAATGATGAATGATTATTATGATTATTATTGTTAAACTGATTAGAATTAGCATGTTTAAAATATATTTGCTTTTTGCGTCAGAAGTCACTCGAATAGTTTTCAGATTTACTGTTTTTCCAAAAAGTTATTACTAATAATTTCAACAAAAAAAACGTCCTAAAATACAACATAAGATGTAATTGAAAATTTTTAAACGGTGACTTCAAGACCAAATTCAAAAAGGCTTTTTAGAAATTGCTTCCTTAATCTTTGTCACAAAACTGAACTAGCTATGTTTCCATCTTCCAGTGGTGTATTTGTTCGCATTAAGGATAAGAATCTTCATGTTGACTGTTTTAAGTGTTCCACATGTGGTTCAAATCTGAAAAATCAAGGCTATTTCAATATAAATAACAAATTGTATTGTGATATCCATGCTAAACTGGCGGCCATTAATAGCCCACCACCTGGCACTGAGGGATATGTGCCAGTGCCAATTCAGCCGTGAGTATACAAATAAATATTTACATTTAGAGTCGTACCACATATTTAAATTGTTGTACGTCAATATAAACATTTTTGATGTTCAATGTGTCCAAATAAAATCGTACAGGAAGATCCTGAAATAATTTAGTTGAACAATCAATACAATATTGTTGTTCATGCAGTATTTAGAGCAGCTGAGATCGTATAGAGACACACATTTTCTCACAGTTAGTCATAGCTGAAATTCGACTTTTTTTTTTTTGTTTTATTTGATTCTAATTAAATTTACGAGAATGAATGTGTCGATTAATTGCACCCACGCTATCGACACGTTAAATGTTGTTTATAGATCGACGGTAGCAATTAATCTGTGGCTGACTCACCGTACACGGTGCGAGTCTTGCTATCGGAAAGACGTTTGTGAAGGAAGTTTATAGATTTGTTCAACTTGGCAATGAGCGTAGATTTCTATTTTAAGCAAATCACAAAATAGATCACAAAATTGTTAATCAAAAGTTTAAATATAAACAAGAAACACAAAATGCATACAAAATAATGTTTTCTTTTTGGTTCATGTACAAAGTTTTACTGCATTGAAGCGTTCATAATTTTTTAGAGAAATTTGTAAATATTGTAAATGATAATTATTGAGTTTATGAGCGCTTCACTTGAGTTGTGAATAACAAAATCAATGTTTATTGTACATATCGACAATTTAATTAATTTTTAACCTGAATGACAATATATTAATACAAATTTTTTTCCAGGAACACAAAATTGGGAGCAAGCACCATTTCAGCTGCATTGAACATGCATGCCAACGGAAATGGCATGTCCCCATTGCCAACAGCTCCATCATACAACGTAAGTCACGTCTTGAATACGTTTTAGTTTTTTTGTCTGTCGTTTGCGGTGTCTCAAAGTCGCCAAAACTGTCAGTTATTGTTGTCGTTTTTATTTGTGTAAAACAAATGCTTAACAATGAATTTAACATGTGTGCCGTTTTTTTGCTTTTTTTTTCTCATCCCCATTACGCTAAAACACAAACTCGCACTAAAAAAATCTGTCCAAACTCGATGTAAACGAAAAACAAACAAATCCATACGAAATGGCGATCATAATGTAGCATGACGCAATGTATTCATCCCATTCGCGGACCAGCAGTACATCATCAACATCAACCGGCAGCACATGCAGCAATAAATCCTTTTCGCCAACATCAAAGCCGATGGCAAATGGTATGCACGTCGAGTCGTCACTGCACCACACAAATTATGTGAATCGCGAAAATGAGAAGAACCGCCTGAACGGTTTGAATTACAACGCGTCGACACTGCCACGACTCCATCAGAAGTCAAGCGACAACTTGGCCGGCAATGGCTGGTCAGTCGGCGGTGCAGACCAAATAGATAACAAGACAAACAAGGAGAACGATCATTCGGAATCTTTGTACGGAACAATAAGACCACACGCTAAGGCACAGCCGAACGACGTGTTTACGTACAAAACCCTGAATGGTAGTGTCATCCGAAGTGTGCATCCGCCTGGTAAGGGAATCGCAACCAACTACAAGGTATTTTTAAAGCTTATTGTTTGCTTCATTTATATGTTTCACTGTGTTTTCTTTGTGCATGATTTAAAATATATGTTTGTACAATGAATTCTGTGACATGAATTTTAATTTGCGATTACAGTTGAACTCCAGCCTCTCTGGACCAAAGCCATTCAATACAGTCGCCGCGCCGGTTTACATCCCAACCGCCAGTCCCAAGAGCCCGTCGACGTATCCACCACCATCCAGTGGCAACACCTGGTCGGCACCAGCGCCTATTTCGGCGCCATCATTTGCGCCACCCAAGCCAGCCGTCACTTTTGACGCCAGCATCTTGCCCAAGCCGGCCGGACAAAATGCTCCAGGTGAGTGATCGCGTCCTGTTTTTGTTCCTCCTCCTCCCATCGAATTTGTGTTAGAAATACATTTTTGTACACGCTTTTGATCATATATGAAACACTCAATTGTAATGTTATACAAATTTATTTGGCTAAATATTCATAAAATAAAAAAAAATATATTCTAAATTGAATTGACAAATTTTTTAAACGAATGCAATCAATCCAACACACAACACAATTCTCAGGACGTGTCAACACATTCAAGCCTGGAAACAATTTCAATAAAGGTACGGCTGATTCAAATCCTGACAAATACACACCATTTGCGCAGTTGAATAATGCTTAGTGCGCAGGCGCATCCGATTTTTAGTTCCACATTTTGTATATCTATTAGTTCCATGCACACAGAAGCTATCGATGTTGTCTTTACATTTTAAGTACATGTTTCCGTAATTAGCTAGGGAGTTGGAAGTAAATCTGGTTTATTTCCAAGTTCCTAGAATTGGGGCAATTTAATGTTTTGTACTCAAACTGTTTTTTAAGAAACTTTTGAATTTCGAATACTTATAACGACACAAAATTTCAAAACATCTTAAATTGCCGCCATAAAACCACATTCACAATGCAATTAAGCTTTATTATAATCACATTCACTCCCATAAAATCATTTGTATGTAACGATTCTTTGCATTTCTACAACGGTTTGTTGTGGTCGTTGTTTCACATTCTGGTACAAAATATTTTATTTTAAGCTTTAATATAAATGAGAGCATATAAAATGCCATAAAAAATTTCATGTTTTATTGGACACGTTTTTTTGCGTGTCGAAACGATCAAGAAATGTTGTAAAAAATGCAGCGCCCACACGATGTAATTTTCCTTGTAAATCATTTGTCGCGCATGTGCCATGTATAATGTTTTCACCATGCATAATTTATGAAGTTCAAGTGAACAAGATCGTTTAGTGCTGCACTTTTTTATACAATTCTAAGAAAATATCCATTAAGTTTTGTTTTGTAACGACTTACGAGATGAGATGACTTAATTTTCATTGTTTTAAATATTTTGACCAAAAATGTGGCAAGTTCTAATCAAAAAAAGAGCTAATTTTAATCAAAATTGTAACGAAAATTGTCATGTCGAATCACTTCGATTAATTAATTTTTAAAAAGCCGCTTTAATAAAACCAAAACGCTTTTCTTGCTTTTCTTTTCTCCGTGTTTGTTTGTCATGTACCGATGTCACAATCTCACAATGTCGTCCCAATTATCTGCCCCTTCGTTCGAACTTTCTCACTAACACAATCTCACATCGACGATTCCAAAAAAACTTCACTTAACCCCTCCCAACAAACAAATTTCCCCAATATTGGCAAAATGTTTGTGCACACAAAACTCGCAAAAAAAAAACAACAAAACAATACATAACACATCAGCATATGAGCCATGCGAAGAATACCTAGACGACGGTGATGAATACGCCGAAGAACTGGCAGGTCCACCAGCTGTCAACTTTGCATGGCCACCACCGCAAGAAATTGACCACTCCACGCCGACGGCAGCTCCATTGTACGTGCCGCCACCAGGAACACAGCGCATCAAGGCCAAGCCATATCAGCCGCCACCTGAACCACCACACAATGAGCCAACCATGCAGCCAAAGACCACCTGGTCGACCACCCAAAGTCGCTCTGCACCTGAACTGAATCGATTGCAGGCGCCACGCGAGCCCGTCGAAATCGAAAGTAGCGCTGACAGCTATACGTCAACATGCACGACAACGACCACAACATCGGATGAGTATCAGAGAATGTATCAGGCACATCAGGCCATGTACGCCTACGACACATCAGCGTCTGAGGTTGATTACCATATGGACATGGAGATGGAAGGAATGCAGCAGCACGATTATCAACAGCAACAATATGAGCAAAACTATTTGTCTTCCAGTGAGTATTTGGGATTCTCGAGTGGACGAAGGAGTGCTCAAGAGTGTGTGGATACCATTGGGCATACTGTCAATAATTACCAGTTGATTGACTTGATTCGTGAGTTGACACCATCTCCAAAGCCACCAACACCAAAACCTTCTAAGAAAGTTGAGTTTGTTGAAACAACCGTTAAAGAAGTGCCGCAGACAACTGCAAGAAGCACGCTAAGCAATGGTCATGCACAGGAAAATGCAAATGGAAGAAGAGGTTCGCAAGTAGAAGAACGTTTACAGGACATCAAAATTGAAAAAGCGGAAACGTATCATTACGATGATCATAAAGCTGTTGAACTAAATGAGGAGATTAAGCACTTCATTGAGGAGATTCAAGAGCCAATGCACATCGAACCTTCGCATATACCAAACCCTACGCCGAAACAATGGATAAGCGCCATGACTAAGGCGTTGACAACAGCGCCAGATAAATCGTTTGAAATGTATGATGCTCCACATGAAGAAGTTGAACATGAACCAGACCACATTGATGATCACTACAATTATCATCACGTTGACAAACCATCCCATCAGTTCTCTGGCATCTCATCTTATGTTCCTGAAAGGGAGCCAAATTTTGAAGATGAACCCGCTGAAGGTTCATTCATATCATCCGTGCTGACGACTGCTCCAGAATTACCTGTAGAATTCGCAAAACCTTTGTCTGATCCAGTTCCACTGCCAGTTGAGACAGAGCCGTACATCCCACCACCGATTTCGATGACACCTATTTTCAAGGAGGATTGTGGTAAGAAGACCCCATTGATTTCAGCACTAACAACCGCTCCGCTAAGGCCATACACTCCATTTGAAAATGACGTTATTACTCAATTGGAGGATTTGCCCACGCCAACTGAGAAGCTAACTGTTCTGGATGCTCTTACTTTCGCATCTGATCGTGAGTATGAACCCCTTGATCCGGAACACGCATCTACACTCTTTAAGAGTCAAGAAGAAATTGAGGCTGAAGAAAAAAGGAAGAAAGAGGAACAAGATCGTGAAATTCGTGCAATCATCAGTCAGACGATTGAAACGCAAATGGAAAGCCAGATATCGGCGTTCGCGAATGTTTCTGGCTTTCGATCAGTGAAACCATTTCAATCTCAATCGGATGTTATTAACTGCTATGCCTCTGCAGTTCCAGTGGCTTTCAGCTACGAAAATATCCAGAACTATCGAAGAGTTGATACGCAACAGCGCTCAGAATCACAGCTATCTCAAAACACAACCACTTCTCAGTCATGTGTGCAATCTTCATCAACTGCATCAACGACCACTGTCGCATCCAAACAAACCACATCGACCAATCACAAAGCGTCTTCATATTCAGGACATGCTCAAAAAACCGAACTCATATTTCCACCACCTCCTGGTCCAAAAGCTAAGCGGATTGTCCAATCTGGTTTGCATAAACCCGATAACATCCCCAAATACCAAAGGAACTGGACAAGATTAGCGTCACAAAGTCCCGTTAGAACACCTGAACCGCCTGAGCTTAAAGAGAATATACCGCTTGCTTTTGTAGATGTACCTAAGGATTCATCCACCATTGTACAGAGGCCAGTTGCTTTAACCGCCGCTAGTACCCCAACCACCGAAACCAAAATAACCGAAACAAAAGTCCGCAATGAAAAGCATGTTCGCTCCCAGCAACAGCAGTACCAATCGTCCTCGCAACAAAACCATCCAGTAGCATCCAGTGTACCAATTATTGTTGAGCCACGCTCTGGTCCAATAACAATGACTTTCCAATCATTAGATCCTGAGCACTATGGAGATCAGCACAGGCCAATAACGCCGACACGACCCTATACTCCTTCGATGATTAACAAGCCAGCACCGATCATACCGTTCTATCAGCAGCATCTCGTTGCGGAGGAGTGTGCACCGGCCGAGGGACACAAATTCGATCCCAGAAGTCGTTCACCATCTCCGTGTCCTGATTCTGCTAGGTCGCCAGCACCGGGTCCACCACCGAATCCGTTGCGTATACACGCACCACGACTTAAGGATCCAACACCAAAACCACAGTGGGAGGAACAGCAGCAATGGCAGTCAGAGACACCAATCTCGTTAAGTCGCAACGAAACTAGAACCCCCACTGATTTAGTTCTTTACAGACCAGAGGATCATGCCCTGGTGCCGGTGTCTAATTATGAGACGCACAAGCAAACAGAATCCCGGAGCTTTGACGATCGTCCAGAAGTAATTGAACGTAAACAAGTGGGTGACCTTAACATCCAAAAGCGTACTAAAGAAAGTCAACTAGATGAGCAGAAGCGATCTGAAATGGAACGTGCTAGCACGACTCAGTATGGAAACACTCAAGTTCAACGACGAACTCGTGTTGTTGAAGAGTTCGAACATTCTCATAAGGAGAAAACTATTGAGATAGCTAAATCATCTGGTGCTCAGACCCAGTCAATCCAAACTGGTCAATCAATGTATGGTGGCTACAGCCAACAATCACAAAATCAATTGGCATCTTACACCAATCAACAGTCTCAAGCAACATCAGCTTACCAAGGTGGATTCAATCAGACGAACAGGCCGTCAATTACTGCTTTCCAGGCACCTAAGCCACCTGCCGCCTCATATCCGCCAGAAACCGCCGTCAAAACATCCAATCAGGTGCCGTCTACACCCTTTGCCAAACCAGAAACGCCTCGTCCCAGTCGGATGCCATCAATCGACCAAGGCCAAGGATCGGGTAAAGGTTTTGTTGCTAGACAAGTGCGCCGCATGTCCGAGCTTGAGCACGAAATCAGTAACCTAACAATGAAAGTAACCCCATTCGGAACAATCAACGAACTGACAGTTTCACCGACATCCTTCCCTGAACGTTATACCCCCACACCACCCAGCTCCTTTCCAATTAGATCCCCAATATTAGCCGGAGCTCCACCACAAAAACAAACGTATGAGGTACGCAAACATAGCCACAATCCTCCTCCTGGTTTCCACAGTCAAAATACTAATACCGAACCACCAAAACAATTCTTAACTCCTACTAAAACCACCGCGCCACAGAAGCCGGAACGTCGTTCCTCGATCCAAGCCACACATCTCGGTACTAACATTTCCGCAGCAGCAACATCATCAGCGTCATATTCATCATCATTTGTTCAGTCGCAAAAAGCCGGTCAATCATCATCAATGCTAACCACAGCAATACCAGTCCCAGCTTATGCGCCGCCGCCACCATCGTCATCGTCACAATTTTCAGCGCCACCATCATCCGCTGCTGGCGTGCCCAAATCACGCTTAGATGTTGCATGCGCTTACAAGCCATCCGGCGCTGCCTCTGGCGAGGGCTTTAAGCCGCTTGCGCAAACACAACAACAGCCGCAACCACAATCAAACACAAACCCTAGAGCCGTTGTGAGTGATAACTCCCCTGCCAGTGCAGGTCCCAGCAAAGGTGTCAGCTCGTTCAGCGCCACATCAGCCCCAAAGCGTGGACGCGGCATCTTGAACAAGGCGGTCGGACCAGGCGGACGCACACCACTCTGCGGCAGCTGCAACACCCAAGTCAGGTGAAGGACGAGCTTCGGAGTTGTGTTGTGTGTGTTTTTGAAGAATTGCATCCCTTTTATTATTTAAACGTGTTTTAGTTGTTTTGTTATTTTTTTATTTTGTATAATTTATTTAAAATCTTAACAAATGTTTTAGCGTTTATTTTGATTGTTTGTTTTTACTAATTCTTGCAGTCAATCAACAATTGCCTAAACTATTGAACCATAACAAAATTGCTCAAAACAATAAGCCTTACGTTCGTGGTCACGCCACAGAGCTTCTCGAATTGTCCGTCAAGGACTTAAAGGTAAATGAAAATGACAACTTCAAATCTGAGGCTGGCAAGATTATTTCGCTAATGCTGGAGAATCGTGTCAACGGAAGCAAACCAACTAACGAAACCCTATGCAGGGAGCTAAATAAGTCGCATCCCATGCAAAAGATAATTGACCATTGTGATAACATTCCGCCACCACCACCACCCCAGTTCACACCGACATTCACAGTGAATCCGTCTATTTGTGATAATGGTGACTCATTGCCGCCGCCACCGACCACGCCAGAACTGGCATTACCCAAGGTTGTAACCACCCTAACTATTTCGCCCACAATTGGTGTGTCCTTAGAGAAAAACGGGAATTGGTCGTCTGACGACAGTTTGGGGCCCAAACATTTGCAACCGTCTGTGACGGCATCTGCATTCCCGGCCAATCCGGCCACTAACGATTCCAATGGATCAATGGTCAATGACAACAACAATGTGATTTTGCGCAATAAAAACGCTAAGCCTGAACTAACAAAGCATGCGCGTGACAGACGCTCTTACATCGAAAAGGATGAACAAGTTGCCATAAATAATGAACAGACGACGGCAATTGCGAGCGAGCTTAAGGATGGAAAGCATCCGGTTTGTTGTTGCTGTAACACTAAAATAACGAGGTAAGTTTTGTTTTGGCGCGTGATTTTATGATTAATGAGCATGTAACATAATTGTTTGACGAGTCTTGTAGTTGCGTTTCTGCAGACACGTTGTTCAAACTACCCACAACTCGAACGTGACGCTTTGTAGTAACTGCATGTCACTCATGTGGCAACAATCAATTGCACTGCATCTCTTTAACCGCATTTTCTCTGTCCCATGACAACAGAGGTCCATTCATCACAGCACTTGGTCGTATCTGGTGTCCAGAGCACTTTGTCTGCGTCAACGCTAACTGCCGCCGTCACTTGCAAGACATCGGCTTCGTCGAGGAGAAGGGAGACCTCTACTGCGAGTACTGCTTCGAGAAGTTCTTGGCACCCAACTGCAACAAGTGCAGCAACAAAATTAAGGTACATAAAAATTAAAAAAAAAAATGTGATTTATGCTCTGAGATTACACAAATGTGGTTTCAGGGCGACTGTCTGAATGCTATTGGCAAGCAATTCCATCCGGAATGCTTTACATGCACATACTGTGGAAAGCTCTTTGGCAACAGTCCATTCTTCTTGGAGGAGGGCGAAGCTTACTGCGAAACTGACTGGAATGAGCTGTTCACTACCAAGTGCTTCTCGTGCGGATTCCCAGTTGAGGCTGGTGACAAGTGGGTGGAGGCTCTCTCCCACAATTATCACAGCCAATGCTTCAACTGCACCGTAAGTTTTTTTTTTGTTGTAAATACTCTAAGATCAATCCATTAAAAAATAACATTCCAATTTTTTAGATGTGCAAGAAGAATCTGGAAGGACAGAGTTTCTATGCTAAGGGCGGTCGCCCATACTGCAAAACCCATGCTCGCTAATCAATTCGACATATAGGAGAATTTTATTTTTGTTGTCTGTATATCTAAACATATATAAAACTAATTACTTAATTTCTATTATTATTATTTTAATGATTAATTACTTGTATTCAAACATTAAAGCATAAACAAAATATATTTAATTAGTTTCATTAATGATGCTACTTAATTTACAACTTATGTATAAATAAAATCTTATCGATTAGTTTCACTCTGGAAGAGAAGTCATTTTCTTTCTTTGATTTTGATAATTTTAATAATTGTAGTTAAATGATATTCAAAATGCTTATATACTTGTAGTTCGGAAAGTTTATTTTGTAATTGTTTCAACTTCATTTTGATAAAATTAATAGAAAGATAAAAATGCTTCAAAAGCTCTCAGCTAAGATATATAATTTACAAATTATCTTTATTATGTTTATTGTGTGATAAATTCTGATATATTATGTATTTAATGTGTTTTCTTGGTCATTGGCTCCCCTATTTGGCTGATTTTTTTGTTGTTGCTTATTCCACATCAAGTAGTTGCTTTAACCCACAAATGTCCTTAAAGAATTGCACAATATTTAAATTGTATTGTTATAATATGATCTTAGATAATAAAACAAACAGATTAAAATTAATTAACCTTTCTTTTTTTTTAAATAATAAAAAGTATATTATATTCTACAGCAGAATCCTGAGATACTCACATTTTCACGATCCTTGTTCAATTTAATGAAAAAGCAGCTTTCGTTTTTAATTCTTATACAATAGTTTTTATATAAAACCGAATGTCTCCTTTTCAGAAATAACTTTTTTTAAATTTTTGTTTAGTGAAAAAAGCTTTCAAATTACATTTAATTAGTTTGTTGTGTGATCAGTTATTAAATATTATTAAAGTTCCAATTTTGTATTTGCATAACCTTTTGAATAGTTTTTTTTTTTTTTTTGATAATCTTTTCTGTTGCACTATTGTTGGCGTCAAAGTCACGGACAATAAATAACGTATAGAAATATCATCAGTAAAACACGCAATTTTCCATCAAAAATATATAGCAAAACATTATTTATAGTAATGGACAATATGTACTTAAATAAAATTGATTTTTAATAAAGAAAAATTCCATTCAAAAATGTTAAAAATATCGAAAAATACTTTTTAGATGACCCAATTCCTTTGTTAAAATTAACATGGAGTCACTAGAACAAAAAATATCCAGACTCAACTTGAACCGGCTCGAAGGCAAGCTCCATCTTTCTTCAGTTCAAGACCGACAAGTCGAATAGAAGAGCGACATTTTTTAAATATTTCGACAACAGTTTTATTAATTTTTGTTTTTATTATAGGACCTAAAGACACCCATAACTTTTATGATCATGTCAAGGTTAAACATAGAAATTTTAAAAATTATTAAAAAGCTGATTTTTTGTTTAAAAAAAAAGAAGCACATCGAAGAGTTGGATGGACTTCTAGTCGACGGAACCCCAATGGGTAAACGTTTGACGGACATCCCATACAGTTGACCAAAATATTTTTGACAACTGTATGGGACGTCCGTCCAAGTTGAAATTGTTAAACTTTGTTG
>JANSTS010005220.1:0-26305 GCA_026546915.1 Sylvicola fuscatus | reverse complement strand
CAAAAAAATTATAAAAATATTTCCTTGCTTAATGACACATTTGGTGTAGCATTTAACGTATATAATCGGCTCTCCCTGCCGCGTGGTTTTTTATTAATAATTAAAGCTAATTTTAAATTAATAGTTTTATATATAATCTTTGCAAGAGTTACAAAACGGCAATACGTTTGAAAGTATTCGATATTTTGCCTCTTCACAAACTTTACAATAAATTCACGACCATTAAAAATTCGCATTAGCGAAATTTTGTTTGAAACGGTTTAAAAAAAAAAGTATAAAATGAATCTGGTTAACACACTCGTATTATGCGTATGTTTTATACAGAACTAAATGATAAATTATAAAGGCACACAAAATACCATGACATGACGGTTCAATTTGATTGCATATTATACTGAATAAAGTTGAAAAGTGTCGCGGCGACCTTTTGTCTGGCTCATAAATATCGAATGCGCTTGGACTATGTTCTACCCAACATATACATATGTATGTATAGATAGAAATAGATATGCATCCGCACAACATACAATATGGATACACTCTAAATGAACTCAGGGTTAGTATCCGGGTAAAAGTCCCAATGGGGTTTATTCAGTGTGGATTGGGGAACCATATCGTCTGAATGAAAAATAAATACAGTAAAAATATCGTCTCTGAACGAAGAAAATTGTTTTCGTTGTATCTGGCAGTAAGAGAAACATTTTGTACAAAAGTAGCCGTCAAAATGCCAATATTGTGTGAACCATTATTAAATAATAAATACTCGAAAATTCAGTCTGATGCAAAGAAATGCTCGAAAATTTTAAAATATAAAGAAGTTGCAACATAAACAAGCCGCACATAAAATGTACATTTATTGTTGTCCTTATTAATTGAATGCAGAATTAAGTTGGAGTCACGAACCAATGTAATCCATATTTGAACTTGTTTAAGAATAAATATAAGAAGGAACTTTAAGCAGCAGCCGTTTATAAGAAATTTGTGTGGCTGTCGGCAATGCAGAGATGTACTATAAATCAATTGAAATAAATAAATAAACAAAAGAATGGCATGTGTAAATTTTTGAGGAGTGAGCCGAATACCACCATTACACATTGAATGGATTCAATGTGTAACGGTGATTGACGAGCGATGGAATGAAAAGTAACTAACTATATATGTTTGTCAGGACTTCAGAGGAAGTCGAGGCGACTGAAAAATGTTAAGTTCAACTGAAAGACCGGCCACTAGAGTGTCATCAACCGAATGACAAATGAACAAAAATAAAATGGGGGATGGAAAATGCATGGACTGAGAAGTGGGAACTGGGATAGTAGTTGGATGTATGTCGGACGTCGACACTGCTCGCTACAACACACTGTTTAATGTACATGCGCACATACGCGACCAACCTATATATATTGCGCGCAATTGTCAGAGAAAGGAAAGTCTTAGGGTGCATTTGGCAGCTATACGAAAAGCATATATACAGAATTCTCAAGACCACTGATCTTGTGACGGAAAACCGCGTCGATTCGATAGGGGAGGGGGTAAGTGTAACAGCAGTGGCAAGAAAAATTATGGTGTTCGGCTTTCACTGTTCTCGTATAAATGAAATGAGGATGAAAAATGGAGCAAATTCGAATTGACAAAGCTATATTTCTAGAAATAGTGATATGTGAGAAAGGCGCAATGCCAAAATATCCATTGACAACATACACGTTGCCACATCTAGATAAGGATTTTTTTTTATGTTTTGTCTGTGTTTGGTCTTTGGGATCATAAGTATGTAACTTGCTAAACGTATTTCATAGAAGTTTAATGAAAAAATATGACTATCTTAAGAGTGTATCAGCCTCAGTTCAATTTCTCCTGTGTAGGCGCCCGTACGAACGGAGAAGATAAATTAATCGAACATAATTTCTCACAATTTTTGTAAAACCCGTGATTGATTGGCACCACCAATAAGCCGTTACAAGGTCTCAGTATAAGATAGATTTTCACCATTCATTTATACTGCATAAAGTCCACATCCCCTAAGTCGTGAAGTGCACAAAAGAAATAAAGAACGATACTAGTGACTTCGTATGTGAATAAACCGCTTCTATTGCCAATCGTTCGTAAAGGTGTGGATTAAGTTGCACGGTATAGACCGTTCAATTATCCAAATGTCATGATGCATTCTGTTATCAAGTTATCCGATTGTGTCCTTTTTGGCTTCATCTTATGATACATGAACACGCAAGACTAAAACGTACCAAAGTTAAGTTAATTTCATGAGAGAAACCAGTAGGTATGTTATACAAATATCGCAGCTAATTGCAAAGTTTTCCAAAATGCATAAACAACGTGACATTGGCTGTGTCTAGATTCGATAGTTAAAATGAATGAAATTTCTAGCAGTCTCGAATACATACTTGAGATAAGGAAAATGCAACATAATTAAAACTTTCGCAATAATTAAACTGACAAACTGCTTCGACTTTATATCGCTAAAATGTACTATATAAGAGTATACACAAATATATAAACGAACAAATATACACAACCTCGAAAAACACACCCAAATGTGCACATTTTTGCAAGACAAGTTAAAAATGGCGGACACAGCGAATAAAAGAGTTGGGGATGCAAACAGCTAAAATATCGAGCGAAACTATAATATGCTCGAACGAAAATAAGAATGGTAAAGTTGAGCGTATAGATTGCGGTATAACGTTGAACATACGCGATATAAAAATGCATTTAGGACGGTGAACAGAAATGGCAGGACACATATGTGACCCAATTATATTAGCACACACAGCGGGACAATATCGTTCTGCGAAACTTTATTTTTAAAATTAGCTAAATTAATAATGGATCAACTATGATAACTATTCTTATTCAACATAAATCTATGAAGAATCGCAACAACATTTAGATTAAAAAAGTACATTGTTTTATAAATTGTAAGATGAAGTAAATGGTTTTTTTTGAAATCAAAAAAAAATCGATAGAAATAAAAAATCTTTGTATTAAAATGTTTACATTTATCTCTTATATTTTCGTTCAAAAATTAGTAATTTAAAGATTTATTTTAAGTTTATAATAATATAATAATCATTCTTTAACTTTGTGTACATTCCGGATGAATCGAGTCCATACTTTTGGTGTGCAGCATCAGCCGGCCAAGAACATTAGGGACCGAAACATCTTAAAGAGAATCACTTGCTATATTTTTCTTTAAATTTCTCAATATAATTTAGCCAGCAACTTCTGCTTGATTAAATGCCAAACATTTATGCCATAATCTTTTGAAGATTGTGCCGAATTAAAATTTGACGTGCTATAATAATTTATAAACATACGGCTTATGTGAGGAGGCGCGAGGCGCAAGGCGCATGTTGCTATTAAACTAAATAAAGCCGCCCCTTCATTTTTAGCGCATTAATTAAAGACTGAAATTCATTAGCGGGAATTCATTAAGAATCATACTGCTGTTTGTTATACTGAAAACGTTAAAACGCACAGAAATAGTTTGTCCAGAGATTTTTAACTAAAACATAGACATAAAATCATTATAATGTGTGAAATATAAATTATTTCATAAAATACATACAATCGTATATGAGCATTTGTAGAATTATCGTATGGATTTCATAATGCGTGATATTTGCGTTCATTACTTGAAGTACATAGCGAAAGCTTCGTCTACAGCTTTCAACTCTGTAATTAATTTTTCATAATTCGTATAACAATAAACCACAAAATCAATTCATCATGATTATAAATGGCATTGTCTCAGGGCACCCATTCGACTGTTGTTAATGTTTAGACACTGCACCAGTTTCCCACCCCTGCCAAGCCATGTATTGTCGTTGTAGCTTCGCATTTGAGATTTTGCTAGTTTATGTGTATATGGATGCATATTGCGGCAAATGAAATTCTCGAAACCAAAATGTAATTTCATATTCCGACAAAACTTTCTACACTTGCTTATTGAGGAGAGAGTGAGGAGGAACGTACTGTATGTGACTGGATCACCATTACCATATACATATTACATGTATTTGTAAACGATAACAACCCATCTTCTAGCTTGCTTTTTTGAGACAATGTATGTTGCAGCAGTGGAAGAAAGTTTCCATGAGACATTCTGCTTCAAGACCCTATATGTTCAATCTTGCTTCATTTTATAAGCGACACGAGTACGAATAAGGCAAAATGAGGAAAATGTTTCTGACAGTAGATTTTGGACAATCATGAGCAAGTAATATTATATTATAGTAATAACGAAACATAGAAGTAACAGTCAAAATCAATTTAACTCAATGTCCGATTGCTAATTAAACTGCAGTTGCAACAGCAATTCGTTCATGTTCTCTCATTTAAATTTTCTTCAGGCGAAGCTTTTGAACATCGAACGTAGATATAATTTCCTGAGAAAACATAAAATTGTTTCAGGCGGAAAATCAATAGTAAAAGTGGTGCACGTAAAATATCACGATTAAAGTATTCTAATTGGTTGAAGTACATCTGTACTATTTATGAATTGGAAAGAGCATAAATGCTGTGATTTATCCCAATCGACTGGAACCATGAAGATTCGATGCACGTAACTTTATTTGCACAACTTTTCTATACTTTGCCTTTATAATAAACTACTACACACTGATTTCTAAATTTTACAATTCGACAAAATCAAAATGTATGTAGAAAGTGGTAAGGATGAACTTTTAAATTGACTGTTACCATTGTTCTCACCACAGGTCTAACAACAACAAAAAACAGTAAATACGTTACGACCGTGGCGCAACAACTAAAATCAACTAAAATCATGTTTTGATCGTTATGTTAAAGAAACGTGATGACGTGGAGTACTTATCCAAAATAAAAACACAAAAGACGAATGTTTAGGAAAAAACATCTTGTAACGAAGAGAAAATAATAACAGTAATGATTGCTGACTTACGTGCCAAACGGTGTACATTATTTATTTCCGTTTCGTTCTTTCTCCCTAACTACCAGCCAACTACCATTCTCTTGAACGCAGTGCGTAATCCCATCCAACCACCTACCACCATATAAGAGAACTGGTAGATGCTTTTTAAACTCGATAATCCTGCCGTCATTCACTCACATCAGTATTAAGTCATGCAGGACGACCAGGTACATGTAAAGGTTGATCAACGCTCCCCAGAGTAATAATTGATTCACAGGGAGAAGCGGGTTTTTTTTTTTTTTGAACACACCCGCGCACAGACATAAACACACATGCTTCCAATCAACATTTATCGTGTTCACCCTCGCGACATTGCCACAATTTACACCCATGGCACATATTCAGTTCGCATTGGAGTGAAGCGCGGCACTGCCTCTTTTTTCAGTCTTTGCTTCCTCTTCGTTGGATTCGTTCAAACAAAACGGGAATATATGTTGATGAGCTATGTATGTATGTACAAAAATGTTACTATAAGCGCCACAAAATCTATTTGCAGATGAAGCCCAAACCAAATTTTCTACACATGCGTGTATATCTATATGCAAAAGGGATTTCATTAATTATCGATAACTCTAACGCCGTATTAATTCACAAAAGCACATCAGCTGCATGTCTTGTTATTTGTTTCTTATTTTCTCTTATGTTACACCTAACATAAAGACTTGATGACATCAATGTTGTTGTTGTCACAATGTGACCGACGTCAATGGGGAGGACACTTCGTGTCCTACCGCAGTGAGTTGTATAATCACATTAAATGACCACATTGATGCCGATCGACTGTATAAAAGAGTCATTGCCGTTAAACACGTTGACGTATCCAAGAAAGCGCGTCGACCTTAACTCATGAGTTGCAAACAACAAAAAAATCTCATAAATACATTTATAATTACGAAGGATGATGTGTGGCCATTAAGTGAATCAATATAAAAGCAATTTGATGACAAGTTAGCATATCGCTGTGTAAACCAAGGATGGACGTTACAATAATTAAAATGAACTAAAATCATTTATCATTAAAATATGTCGCGCTTAAATCCACAAAAAAAATTAAAGCTATGAAACAAATCTCCGTTCAATGTATCAGGTATTAGGATGGTGAATGAGTTGCGGCTTATACGAATAATCGGCTGTTATTATGCATTCAAATAAATTGTGTATTTCTAGTTTTTAGGTTTTTCCTTAAAGCAAAGATAAAATTATTATAAATTTATGTAATATAAAGGTGATAAAATGCGATTTTACCACTTGAAGCTAAATTTGTCTGACCTTGACAAGTTCAGCAAAGTTGTTGATATCTTCTTCGTGATACAAATGGTTGGGACGACATACTAAAATTTGATTGCGATTGGTCTACCTATTAGCGACATGCGCGTCTCAAATATACTAACATACAGACGGACGGACAGGTAATTATACGTTTATAGACTATTTTTTTGGGATCAGGCGTGTGAAAACCCACAAAAAATCATTTTTGATATCAATCAATTGAAAAATTCATCAGGATCCATATTTACAACAAATTCTTGAGCAATCAATGTCTTCACAAGTGCCGAATGAACGTGCCAGCAAACTAAAGAGTAGCGGAATACACATAAGCTTTGCCAATGCCGCAAGTCCTAATTAGTGCAATTATGTGCGCTATGCGATGAGGAATTGTGTGCAAGGAGTTTCTACTTTGAAAAATGGAGCACAAGCTTGCAGGCGTCATAAAACAAGGGTTGATGATAAGTTAATGACTCAATTTTTAGGATGAGGTACTTGGAGCGAGTGCATGGCAAAGTGCGCCAAAACAATTGATGTGCCGGTAAAAAATGAGCTGCAATCATGGCTAAATTGTTTGTTTTTTTTTAGTTTAAGTTTAAGTTTAAGATTTTTTTAGGCAATGTAAAAAATTTCATTGTTTAGCTACAGGTTGATAAAATCTATGTGAACGGTCGCTGCGTCAGCCAAAAAGATATTTTCTCAATATATGTGCTTCTATTCTTGGTCAGCATCAATGCAACAAATCAGCTACAATATATGGCTGCAGAGACAGACACTCTGATTAAATCACAAAACACATCGAATAATGCAGCAGAAATAAATGCAATTGAACAGTTTAAAAGCGACAGTGCCACTGTTTTCGTATCTACAGCGACAACAAGATCGTATAATATCAATTTAGACAGCTGTCACTTGTGGAGGGTTTTTTTTTAGCATTTTTTGATTGATGCAGAACGAAGTGCGTCGTACAAAAGGCGCAGTGAATGACTTTGCACACATACGCGTGCTTCATCCCGCAAATAGCGAGTTGTATGCGAAGAGGTGACATGTGCTACGAAAATAATGTGTTTTATTCATGGTAAAGAAGCAATGCCAATTATCATTTAAGTGGAGTATACGAACTAACGGACACTTGTCCACCAAAATCAAGTATTATGGCTTAATTGGCAAGAAGGGGAAGAAATCGCAGTTGCGGAATATAATCTTAACCAGTACAATACAGTACGCGTCAATTACTTTTGATTTTTGTGTAGTTTTCAATTTACTTAAGTAAAATTGACGCGTATTCTAAACACAAAGGGCAATTCCAAATAAAAGACATTTAAATTAATGTTGAACGAAAATTTCAATAAAAATAGGGATCATTTAAAAAAAGTTTAATTCAAAAAGTAATATGTATATAATAAGAAATCATAAAAATGCAGTTTCTCCGGAAATTATCAATAACATTAGTAGACAACTTAACTTTAATAGCAAAACTAACGACGATCTTTGCTTAAATAAAAGTCTTGGCTGTAAATATTTAAGATTTACATTCGCCAGAGAATTTTTAATTTATAACCGTTTTTTAGTGACTGCCACAAAGATCAATTTTATGTTGATATGTGGTTTTACAATTATGCTGATTATTCATTTTAACGAAAAAAGCCAAAACAGCGTTAGAATGTAAGTATTAACTATTAACAAGTCGCACTTGAGAAACCACACGCGATTGCAAGGGATTTTTGAAAATGGCGGCGAATTTACCCTTTGTTGTTCTTGTCCCGTTATATGACCGTCTTTTCTCTCTCTGTAATCTGTAGTTTTATAACACATACTTTCGAATGTTCGTCGTTCCTCAAAAAAGAAGTATATCATTGGTGTGTCTCTCAACCGTCTGAAGATGATGTGCGTCGTGCGAGTGATCATTTCAAAATGTGTATTGGTATTTCGCCATGGCCGACATGACTTCTATTATTGTATTATTGTTTTTTTTTTTTTATGACATTTTAATAGTGCTGCGTTTCTCTTGTTATTCAAACAATTAGCCGTCAGCTAATAACATAAATCCCCGTTGGAAAAACAGCAATTGAGACGAGAAAATTTAAATAAATTACACATGAAATAGAATTTGGACGATAGCAATTTCAACTCACGTAACATTTTAATTTAAATTTTTTTTTAATATCAATTAGCTAATTCCATAGTGACAGCGTCGTATCACGTCTTCTTTGCTCATATTTGCGTATAGTAAAAAATATTATTGAAGGTGTATGTGTGACATGCCAAGGTGCGACGCGACGTGTTGGCTGCTACATGTATGTTACCGTTCAAATAATTGTTGAAGAGTGCAGAACGAATGTGTTTAAAAACTGAGTTGAATTCAAATTATTATTTGTTTCTTTCGGAAGTGAAAAAGAAAAAAGGCATTACAAAGAAATTTCGCCGCTGAATTTCATCGATCGCATAAAAAGAAATATTTGCTGTTTTTTTTTTTAAGCCGCGACAATTTACACCCTGCAATTGTCTGATTGTTTGTTTGCTTTTAAAATTTTCGTTTACGTCTTTCCCTGCGATTACCTGCCGTCTTTTCGTTACACAAAGATTAACTCGACATTTATGCATTTTATTATGCGTCTTCAATGCTGACAATTCCATTTGACAGCAGTCATATCGGACTTTTCTTCTTATTACATGATAATTTATGGACGAAATGTAATGTAATGAGTAATGATGTATAATACCGATGTAAACATTTGTACGCCATGGTTAGACTGCATAAATAATACACAAATTAATTGATTTCTACCACTATTTGATTAATAATGCATTTTTTTTAAATGCTTTAAAAAAGTGAATTGTTCGCCATTGTATTACATGAATTAAAACTGATTGATTTTTTGATTTTTATAAGTTAAGATTTCGTTTTAAAAATTGTAATTGCATTGAAATACCCTATGAAACCACCAATTCAAGAAACTTTAAATCACAGAAAAGTTTACATATTACCACGAAAAATCAATAAAATTTACTGTTGTCATATTTTGTGACAAAACTAAATGAATAGAACTGAAATGATTACCTTTTGAGCGTCTTGTTGGAAAATCCTAGCTGCAAGCGTCGCCATTATCCCATCGTTGCACAAAGTAACTTAAAATTTTTACTATACCACTTTAATTTTAATATTAATATTAAAATTTCACTATTTTTACGGAAAATAAAACTAAAACACAAAAACACTTTTCTAAATTTTGGTTACAACAAAGCCACTTTTCCACTTTTTCACTTTATTGATTCTTTTTTTCTCCCTACAAAATTACACTGTTTCATATGCTTTGTAGCTGCATGGAATTATTTGCTTTAAACAACTTAATATATGAAATTTGAATCATTCTTTTTCCCATAAATATTTGGTAACTTTTTCTCTAAATACTGGAAATGCATGGAAGGGAGAAGGGATCAATCGTGTACGTCACTTTATTTCACGAAATGGCCTCTGACACATTGAAACTGAACACTTTTTGTATACGATACATTTATTAGAGTTTTTTTTACTGGGTGCAATATCAGGCAATAAATTGAAAATTACTAGCCTCACATATCTGAAATATTGTTATTGCACAAGATCCATGTCTCCATTTCGTTAACTGCAATGTTATGGGACATAGGCAAACATAAGAACAATTTACATTTTGTACGGTCGATTGCGCGTCGATGCTTTTTCGAGCTGGTCGGCACTCGGCGGCGCTGCTTGCGTTATCACTTTGAACTGACAGATTAATGAACAGAAAATGCGCCACAAATGATTTTGAGAGTAGTAATTACACTCGATTAGGTTTGAATCACTTGAAATTTATAAAATAAAAAAATTAAAACGCGGATAACACCTTGATAAAGATTTTTTTAGGGCAAACTTTAGAGAAAAACGACCCTCACGCTGTCAACTCATACGTTCGTCTGCAAGCGGAACACCTCATTGAAGTCGCTGCGCTTGCGAGTTGCGACTTGCGACGTCAGAGTCATGGTGAGTTTGTTGAATTTGTTCAAATGATGACAAACTTTTGATTAATGATGTTTGTAGAGTGTAGTCAATGCTTTCCAGAGAAGCAATTCAAATGTTTCCAGTCCACCTTAATGATTTTATTGTGACTTAAAAACTCTGATTGGTTAAGTGATCTGGCGTTGTTGCCTTGAGAGGTGACACTTCATACAGTTATCTTTTAATATATTTTTTTGGTTTTTAATAAATTATTTATCTTACTACTCATTTACAGTTTAGTTCAACACTTATGTTAATTGATTCCCAATGCTTTTGGCTGTTAAAAAATTACCCATCTTCTTCCCGAATTCTTGCACATATTTGGTGCGTGTTACACCAGCAGATCCGCTTCAGCTGCAGTTTTAAGTTTTGGGTTGTATATTGTACAAAAACACACCAAACATAATATATATTATATATATTTTACAATATATATTCAATAGAGTTAAGAAATATATTGACAAAATTGGCCTTATGTGCTTTACGCTCACCTTTTTTTATTTTTCATTCATTGTTCGTGTCGTTCATACAACCTTTCCCATCTGTAGTCTGTACGCAAAGTAAAAAGATTGATCAAACAGGCCGCAAACTTTCCCATTGCTTCTCAAACATATTTAGGTCACATGCGCACTTAACCAGGGTTGTTTCACTATTTGTAAAATAAAAATCCATATACACATTTGATTGTGGATATAAGTCTATCTTTTCATATGTAATCCTATTTTTGTTTGTATATAATATATTTGCGGTTACAAAATAATTTAAATATTTTTGACAAATGTCGTAAAAATTTTACTTTAAAACTATTCATTGAAAACTATTAAACTATTGTCGCGCCATCTTTTATGAAGAAACGTTTACTGATTGTCTATATTCAGGCGCGTTTTTATTTACTCATCTGATTTTTAAGTATATAGCCCCATAGATAAAGTAAAAACATAAAAATAAATGTTCTTATAGTTTTTTGTAGTTTAAACTTTAGTAAAAACTAAAAATTACAATGTATGTAAAATTCGACGAAAGTTTAGTCACAATTCTTCTGCAATCAAAATCACATTTGTTTTCTCATTCAGTACCTTTGATGTCGAAATAAAAAAAAACAATTTTTTTTCAATTTTCTACGATTCAACTAAAGTTATGCGTCGCGTCGTAACATAACTCAGTAGAAATCGATCTGGACGCTAACTACGTTAATTACATTCGCGTATTTCATTGGTATATTGGCCGCACTTTAAAATTCGTTTTGTCCATTCTCTTTGCAAATGTGCGACCTTCAATTGCACGCCACTTGCTTCAATTACGTCGTCGATTTTCCATTTAAGTGATCGCCTCTGATTTTTGCGAGTGACTATTGCCATTTACCATCCCCAGAACGACCACACCACAAAATATTTATGCGAAACGGAAATTTCCACACAATTGAATGACAATCAAAGTTTTCAATTGCACAAAACGATGCTGTGAACTGAATCGCGAATTTATTGTATCAGTCGCCATATGGATACCTAATTGGCTCACTTCTACGACCGCCTCTTATTTGTTACCGTAAACTCAGTGCTCAGTCTAAGTTCCTCTCATGTTTTTGCCTCAGTGTTGAAACAGATTTAATCAAAATTGTCTTTACACAATCCAATTGGTGTCAGGCAAAAAAGGGATTCGTGGATTTTTCCCAAAGTTTATGTTGTAAAATGCTCGTATAATGAATACGTCCGGCAATTGCTGGTCATTTTTGGTGAATGAAATTTCCACAAATACCATTTCCGGAGAGGAAATATGACACAATTTCAATTTTATGTACATATTTTCGTAGAGTTCAGAACGCGCGTTGATTCAATTTCCGTATTAAGGACATAAACACTTTAAAACTCAGGTTCAAAATTAAATATAATTCTCCCTTTTTTTGTACATTAATGTATGTATAAAATAATTTAAATAAAACAGTTCAATAAATGTCCTGAATCAAATAAAATCCTTTATTTACTTAATCTAAATAAGGAATGTATAGCGAAACCTCAATTTATGAGAATCACCAATTCAACCTGGAAAGCTGAAAGCATATCTATGTATATGATTCAAAAATTAATCATGAGCACACAGTTTTTAACAAAATGCAGGTATGCTTTCTGCTGATGGTCTGATGGTCAATTTCACCATTGACTAGGATTTCTTGACATTTTATTGTTCCATATTATTTGAATTTCATTTGATTTCATCAAATTTTCTGTCCAAAATTTTAATATTCGGCAACAGCTGACCAATTTTTATATTCCTTTCACCAAGTAGGGTGACCCAACTTCCACATACCGTGCTCTTAGTTTTTAACAAATACGAGTAAAGATTTTGTGTTAGATCATCACAGTCAATCGTACCAAGTCGTACATGTCTTCAGACGAAGGCCTTCATAAATAAATTTAACCTTTCCTTAAGCATGATAGAAAGAATTACATATAGAGTCGTGCAAAAAGAATTCATTGCAATTTGAGATTGGTGCAATGTGCAAATAAAATTTTCACGTAAATTATGACAGCGCAGCGGTCCATTTGTGTCCCATATGGCACACATATCGGTGGTATAGTTTGGTTGAAAAGCTGCACTCAGCTAGAGAAAGTTTTAGGAGGCCGCTGTAAAGATGATGACGCTCTTCCGCGAAGACCGACACTACGACCGCTTACACAATGCACCAATTAAGATCTAACCTTGATAGAAATGATTACAAAAATGTGTTGTAGTCGTAACATGTGTATTTCTATCAGAAGATGCAGCAAGAGATGAACAATATGTGTAATGTAATTTGACACGTGTGATGCTCTCGACTTGGGGTTTCCCACATTGCCAGTGCAATTGTCATGGCCAATAAATCAATGACGAAAGGCAAAAAACTTATATTTAAACGTATTTTTGACATAGTTAATATTTAATTGTAAATTATATTAGACGTGTAATTGAGTTATATCAACTAATTGTTTGTTTAATTGTACGTCCTATTGACGTACCATACCACAAATTTATTATTACGATATATATTATTAAAAAGAAACAGTATTTTCTTAACAGATAACAACAATTTCGCCTGAAAAATATTAAAGAAATACCAATCTTCCCACTCGACTCATACGAAGAAATTTTCCAAAATATTTTGAAAATATTGAATGTTGTAACTTTTGTTAAAAATTACACCACAATTTAGCATATCCATAAAGATCACCAAAGAAATTACATCCAACAGCTACAAAGATGCGTCCTAAAATGAAATAAAAAAGAGAAAATACTGGCAAGATTTATTGGGCGATGCTGGCAAGAGTTGCGTCGCGTCGTTTCGAGACGCCGCGCCGCGCCATGGCTAGACCAAATTTGCAAAAAAAAAACAATGTTTAATGAAATAAGATAACTGTGAAGACATTACCAATTAAAAATACTCCTAAGAATTTCATTTGCCTGTTACGGACTGTGATTTATAGACAATCTGCGTCATTTCCTTCATGTAAATCGTTGTATCACCGTTGGGGAAATTGAAACCACGAAGTAGCTATCAATGTGTGAGCAGTAAAGTAGTGGTTGCATGCGTGATGCGAGCGTATGAACACAAGGAGCTTTGGAAATTTTACATTGCCGCAGCTACAAATCGTCGATCAGCAGCCCCTCCATGCGTCCAGCAAATGCGAGCGCTTTTCTGCTGCTACTCCACCACCCAAAACATCAATAACAAATTTAGAAGTGTGCAAGCCAACAAGTTGCTGCCGCGATTTTTGTAGTCTTATTGCTACGGTGCAAGTGAGTACTTGAACACGCCAAGTGTGCTGCGCGATCCATCACATATAATTCAGCCAATTCAATGGGAATTGCTTTGTGATCAGAGGGTTATACATTTAAGTGTCTCCACTTATTAGTTTGATTAAATCCTTATGTTAAAAAGTGAAAATTGCATCAACTTGTGCTGGTGACTGGATAAGACATCAATCAACTAACTCTCATATTTGTTGGTTAATAATCTTACCAACCACCCAATGATTGTGCTGAGGGTCCAGCCTGTGCCAATTTCAAGTGCGGATTGATTTTGTGTAGCTGCATCAATTCACTTTTTAAAGGAAGTTATAAAAGAGAATCGATAGATTTTGGTGGTGCATTTAAGTGATACTGTGAGTGCTTGGATTAAAAAGTGGAATAAAGTCAAGGACTAAGAGATCTACTTTTACATCAGTCTGTAAGGCGCATACCTGAATCGCACTTTCATTCTACGGTAAGTTTTAAAATTATGTCAGACACGTTTATACTTATTAAGGTATTTTGTATTACCTCACACAATATATCGAACGACAGTGGCTGACAAGCTTTTTTCGTTACTTTCATTTAGCTAAAAAAATTTCAGTATTTAAGTTATTTCAACGACATTCCAATGGACAGGTTCACATAAGGATAATCAATTTATTTACATATGAAAAAAAAATTATTTAATGGACAAGTTTTAATTACGTTCTAATGACGACAAAACAAAAACGGCTTCGCAATTGAGTGCAATTAGAATTGCTGTATTCAAACCTGTTTGAATATACAATTCGATATACAAAGTATATATTTTTATTACAGCGGATTTGCCATATAATTAAACAGTGTTATGGAAGAAATACCAATTTTCAAATAATAAAGTTGTTTTAATGAAACTCAACTCAAGAATTTTAGATAAAATGACTGAAAAACAATCACAGTGTATAAGAGAAATTGTCAAGGCCAAACAACTTTCACTATCAAGAAGTTATTATATGGGTTATTTATACTAAATGGTGTTATTCAATATTTTCACTTTATTTGACCGTTAATATTATGTAAACTTTAATGTGGATCCGTTTATAAATAATGGGATGCTATTGACCTGAATTGCAAACCAGGTGGCGAGATTCACTAACCATTTAAATTTCATATACGATTATATATAGCCATTTTTTTATATAAAATAAAGGCGGTAACATATTCACTCTGGTTATTCGACTTTTTGACAAATAAAATATAATGATTAGGAAACACGTTTAGACATCTCCTGAACCCAAATAGTGGCCTAGAAAAAATGTGCATAACTCCAAACGTAACAAAATTTTAGTATGTAATATAATGTATATTCTTATACTACAAATTAATTTTAAATATTATTTAATACTGCTTTAAGGTCAAATTATTGTCAAAAAACTAGCCATTTCATTATATGTTTTTTTTCGTATTTCCTTAAGACAACTAATATTTATTTCAAGGTAGTAATGAGATTGACAACTTTGCTGAACATGTTGAAAATCCTTCAAGATCGAACAACAATTTTTGTTTTTTTGATAAAAAGCTTTTGCTCTGCTATCTGTAAAACGGTTTACTTTTTGACGATTATTTGTTTTGCATTAACATTGATAAATATGTCAAGGTTCCTCAGGGTAAAAAAACAATTTTTAATAGTTGTTCTGTACCTGTAAAACATAATACTTTTTGGCTAATATTTTCATTAAGAAAAGTGCATTATTTCAAAATGAATGTTAGAAAATAACTTTAAAACTCTATATCCTTTTAAGTATATATAATTCAAAATTCAAAATTAAAAACACAAGTTAGTAAATTTGTTTTTCTGATATTAACTAATGGTCAACATTAAAAAGTTAATACTAAATCATGGAATATTTCTGTTGAACCTTTTTATCATAATTAATATAATTCACAATAAATTAAAATTCAAAGGTGTCACACAATGACGATGGAGTTTCCTTTGTTCAAGCATTTTTCTCTATATACAGGAAAAACTTGAGCTTGCAAGAAAAACAAACCTCTGAACAAATTTGTGTGTATGCATTATTCAAGTTTAGCTGGAATTTTCACATGCCATTGACACGAAATGATGTTGAAGGAAAACAACCAACCTATACTTATGATGTTGTAACAATGCATGTAAGGAAAAGTCATAGATCGTACATAGCAGAATATAAATGCATTTGCGTTGCAGTTTTGACATACGTTGAAAGAGTCGAACAAGCTTGAAAACACCTCCTCTAAAATGCATATTCAAATTAACTAAAAAATGTATTTTTTTTAAATGTTGCAATCCAAACAAACCTTTCCCTTTACAATTTTCTTTGAACGTAAAATGATAACGAGCGATCTTAGAATGCACATGATTGGCATCATTGTTTGGCGACAAAATGTGTATTTTTCCCCCGTATTTAAATACAATTAATTGACTGCTATTAGAAAGAAAAAAATATGCAGTTCTCATGAATGAGCCGTTTTATATTACAAGCATATGTTAAGAACAAGTTATTAAAAATCATTGACGGGGGTGGTTGGGATTGTAGAGCTGTATATACTAGAATTTGAGTGGAAATGCAAATTTTTTTGTTTAATAAAATAAATTATTCCATAAATAGTAAATAACGAAAACAAATAAAAAGACATTCCATTTGTGTCTGTTAGAATTACCATATTGCATGAATAGCCACCAGTAACTGGGTTAAATGGAAATGTTTTTAAAATCATAAATGGCTTTAAAAAATTGCATAACATCCACAAATAAAACATATTGCTTAATTGGTGACATTTTAACATGTTTTCTTTCTGGCCAATACATCATTTTACCCATTAATTATTAATTCTTGTTAGCAAACAGATTTTATTTATATTTTATGTAGTTATTATAGACTGCTATTATTTTATGTCATACTAATATTATAATTGATTTTGTCATTTGCCAAGATTTTATGAATTAGATTTAGGTCAAGGTCTTTGTCGAAAATTTCGGTAAAATTAGTTTGCCACATATGACTAAAAAGGTTTATGCACGAAAGATATATAATTATTTTCCACATTACATATACTTTTTTCACTTCACAACTCAAGTCTCACACATTATCATTTCCGTCGATGGCAAACTTACATTTTTCTCAGTTAGTTTTTACCTCTGACCCAAGCATGTGGACGGTGAATGGCGAAAGTTCACTTCATCATAAAGTCTGAACTGATTGTTACAGTCTTTCAACTCTTAATTGAGTAACCGTGGGTTTTACTCGATTTCTCTGTTATATTATATGCCAATGTTTATATGGGAATGAGACACGCGCTACATAGGCGGTGAAACCACCGCTGCTAATCTTCAAAGACGACACACTATCATGATGTGCGATAAATTGATAATATTTAATTCGTTGCAACATAACTAAGCGAGTAAGAGTCCACATAATGATAGTATATATTACAGTAGCCAGTGACGATCGTTTGAAAATATAATGGTGATGCAGTTGATATAGCAGTTTCGCAATGAGAGGTTGAGAAATTAAGTTTTCTCAAAAAAAAAAAAAATTATTTCGTCAAAGAACTTATGTATTAATTTACGGTTGTTTTTTTTTTTAATGTATCCAATTTATACCAAATTCATAGAAGTTTCAAAATATTTGGCAATGTTATAGATTGGATATTGTTTTATATTTTTACCTGCAATCAATGCTGATAACCCTTTTCTTGTCAAATCGAGTATTAGATCTTAACTCTTACCAAACAACCGTAATGTCTCAATTTTATACCAATCTCCGATTATAGCGAAATTTTTTATGAAGCTTTCACTACATACAGGCTACTACACTTTAAAATCAATTTACACATATTTAATGCAGTTGTAGAACCACAAGTGTGCCTATAATATTATTTCATATCTTGCCACGAGTGTTAACAATCTTTATTTACAATATTTTGCAATGTGTACCCCACCTTCATGTGCTGGAATGAACGTTTGCATACATAAACGATTTATTTTGTGTGCACTGCAGTTTTCAATAAATAACAAAGTTTGATGTCAACGTCGCATGTAGACATTAACTATTTACTTATATCGCGTTTATATAAATACATGAATATTACATATGTATCTACACTGGGTGATTGTTTTTAGAAGAATTCACATTTTTATAAGGAAATGACTATTTTACGACGAATTTTAAAGATTTTTTTTCATTTCCAGAAACGGTATTAATAAGGCTGAGAATAATTTAAATTGTCGCCTTTAAACTGCAAATATTTGCTAATTTACAGAAAAGTGTAAATTTTGATACACTTGAGTTCAATTAGACTAATCAAAATGCCAAAATTTGCATTGATTTTGACTTTCAATGCCATACAATACTAATTATTTATAGTTGCTAATTCATCATTCACCTTTTCAATCAATCAGTGGATATTTTCGGTTATGAGTGTAGAGACAAAAATGAAAAAAAAACTCCCATTTTCAGATGGAAAGTGATTGTGTAACAATATATATGAAGTCATATGGCAAGAAATTACCGCACTTAACCTTGATGCTTGAACTTAATTACAACCCTATCGAAGTTAGTATATGCTATATAGTTACGATGTAGTAAATTTAGGAAAAACTGATGTTGATTTTCCCTCCTATTAACAAAAATATTTTATTAATTTTGAATCAGTCTGGACAGTGTTTACAAATACAAAATGCTGTAAATCTAAATCTATCTAAATGTAATGAAGTAAAGTATTGATATGTGTTTACCAATCACTTTCAAACAGTGTTGAAATTGTAGATTGGCTACCATCAAATTCATACATTCAATATATTGATGGTAATTTGCCCCATGAGTCTATTAAAATTTTGGAGTCATAAGTCAGTGTAAAATTTATTTTTCAATCGTATACTTTGTTTCAAATAACTCTAAGTATTGAAGATGAGGTCTTGAAACAGCCAAATGGCGATCAAAGTCATGTGCTTGAGTTATTGATTCAAAGGGTTATTCACATTACCCCTGGTTTTGATTGGTAATAATTTTTACCTGCTCAAACGTAAAAAAAAATTGTGTTGCCCAGGTAGAATTAGCCTTGTGACGTACGTTGAAACTAATTTACCAACGGTCGAGTTATTGACGCAATTGCCTAAAAAAAGCACAGCATTGACAAGCTTATAATGTTGCTACATCATGATCAAAATAGCCCGAATAAAAAAACTAAAAATGTTGCGTTGGCGAACCCTAAAAAACCAGCTCGGGAGCTTTCCATTTGATTTATTAATAAAAAACTAAATTTGTTATTGATTTAGCCAATTACAACATCTCATTTTGTGTAATGCAAAAAAAGTCCTAAGTTGCGCTCGCTTGGGTCATCGAATGTAGATTCAAGCGAATGTACATTTTTAGTTAAATGTTTTGTAAGGTTACTTTGTATCAGAAAATTCAGAAATTGTGCGTACAAGTAAAGATAATCCAAAATTCGACTGCAAAACGTATTGCCGATACGTAATTATCACTTAATACAATAAACCGAAAATGCAGGTATTTCTGCTATGCATCCAACCAAACATTTTGCCCAATCTTTTTTTTTTGCTAAATTTATTGCACATAGTATTAACATGTGAACTGTTGAGTCACAAAGATTTCAGTTTAAAGCAATTCCAGCAATCGGCAAAAACAAAATACCAATTAATGTTTCCTTGAAGTTGAAATAGCCAATAAGGTAAAATTCAAGCTGTACAATATTTTCTAGTTCAGATTTCAACATAAATTTCCGTCCGGTGAAATAAGTACCAAATTATTTTTGTCACTTCACAAACACCACAGTTAAAGAAAATTATTTTTATTACTTGTTCAGTGACTTAAACGCACATTCCACCAAAAAATGGATTTTTGCCGCGTCAGAATCATATGAGTATATGTGGGTTTATATGTATCAATACTTACAATACAATATAGATTAGTCGCAGCGCATGTGAAACATTGCATAGTGCATATATTTAATCGGTTTCAAATTTCAACGTCGTAAACCATGCTGCAAATTGTTGCTGTGGTAGTCGGAAAATTGAAAATAATAGTAATGCTCATTAAATGCCGAAGTTGCACAATTAACAACATGATGCTGCTTTATATGTTAAAGGAACTCCTCAGTTCCAAGATTTTTGAAAGACATAAGACCTATGCATTACTCGGTAGCAGGAGTTCTACTGCTGCAATCTATTAACCTGATTATTTATAATAGAAAAGTTTCGCTTAAAGAATGACCTAAGTTGTTTGTTTTATTTTTACACGTACGCTCAATTTTTGAGATATAAACCATCTACATGAGCCTTAATTTGAAAGCATCATAAACAATTTTTTTTATTCCAGCCATTGGCACAAATACCATATGCAAAAAAAAAATTATAAAATTAAACCAAAAAACTAATTTAATGTTCAAATAATGTTACATTTAAAAAATTTCAGATCAAAACTCATTAAACTAAAACGAAATGTCTGAAGCTGGGATGTTAGACAGAATAGTAAACTTCTTCGTGGTCAACCAAGATGAACGAACAAAAACTTGGTTCCTTTCTGGATCGCCGACACCAATGCTCACCATCCTCGTCACATATTTATATTTCTGCCTATACGCTGGACCGAGATACATGAAAAATCGAAAACCTTTTGAACTGAAAAACACATTATTGCTCTACAATGCAGTGCAGGTTGTGCTTAGCGTAGCTTTAGTGTACGAGGGACTTAAAAGTGGATGGGGGACTACTTACAACTTTAGGTGCCAACCAGTTGACTACAGCCCAAATCCCCAATCATTACGGGTAAGAATTACATCGATAATACTGTCACAAGTAATATTATATGGATTTTAAACTAAATTACAGATGGCCAGAGCAGTTTGGTTGTACTACATTTGTAAGCTGACTGAACTTTTGGACACTGTCTTCTTTGTGTTACGCAAGAAGCAAAATCAAGTATCTTTCTTGCATTTGTATCATCATACTTTGATGCCAGTCTGTGCGTTTGTCGGAATTAAGTACTTTGCAGGTGAGAATCTTTTAGTTGATTTAAATTTAAGCGAATTGCATTTATAATATTTTCAAATAAAACATTGAAGAATAAATTTAATTTTGCATCAGTCCAAAGTCTAATTGGCAAATGCGAATCAACACTTTTTCTGTTTGCTCAAACAATAACAACCGTATATTCCCATGAGCATCACAAATGTTTTCACAAACACCGGTGAATTCATTTTGAATAACATTTCATTAAAATTCGCAATGTCATCAATTGTGTTAATTCAATTAGTTATAATTTTCAAGTTGACAAAATCGTAAGACTAAGTTCATTAGCGTTTTCTGATAGTTAATGAAGAATTTGAAATAAGTGTTGACCTCCACAAAGATGGTCTTTTCAAAATAGTTATCTCAAATATTTCTTATTTTTAATGAAATGATGGGGAAATATATTTAAAAACAAAATCTTTATCCGTCATCAATAAGATGTAAATAAAATGTTCCAAATTAATTTTCAAAATATTTATGATTTACGAAAATATTTAACTAGGTTTAATTCAACAGACCTTAACCACAATTCTTTATATTTTTTCTAGGCGGACACGGCACTCTCATGGGGCTAATCAATTCATTCATCCACGTCGTCATGTATTCGTACTATTTCTTAGCAGCAATGGGACCACACATGCAGAAATTCTTGTGGTGGAAAAAATATTTGACAATCTTGCAAATTGTAAGTATATTAATTAAATATTTAAAGGCAATTAAATAATTTTGCTTATTTAGGTTCAATTCCTTATTGTGTTTGTACACACACTTCAAGTGCAGTTCCAGCCTTCATGTAAATTCCCAAAGTCAATCGCCATTCTGTTGACAAGCAACGCGGGACTATTCACCTACATGTTCGGTGCGTTTTATGTGCGTTCCTATAATCGACAAGCACGTGCTGCAGCTGCTGGTGTCCGCGAAATAAATGCAAACGATGTCAAGGTGGTCAATGGAGAGGAAGTCTGCACTCCTCTGATCAGTCTCAAACCTGCCAAAAAGGTCGTCTAACGAAATACGACTGGGGACGTGCAATGTTTGTGTACGGTGCACCATTGTATTCAGCTTTGTATAGTAAAACTGCATCAAAGTGCGTTTTTGATGCGTAATTATGTTCACCATGATTCGTGTTTTTACAGTCATTTCGACGAAGTCCTCATCTCACCAGCGACAAACAAAATCTTTTCATTAAATAATTTCAATAAACAATTTAGTTAAATTTAAAAGATAATTATATAATATAAACTTCGTGGCATTCTCTTATGTTAAAGGAAATATCTCACAATGGTAAGGACGTTTGAATTCAAAAGTGACAACAAATAATATTAACATTTATTGTTAAAAGTTTTTAATTTTGTTTAACTGTATCTAATAATTGGTAGAATATTACTATCACCGTTAAAAGATGGTCTAACCTTTTTAAATTTCCAATCAACCAAAAAAGACACCATGATCTCAGAACTATTTACCATTCAACTATTTTATTCCTTTCTTTTACCTATATTCTCTTCTGCCACCGTTTTTTTCACAACTTATCCTAATATAATGTGAATACAGAAATAACATCAACCTAAAGTTACAACTTAAATTATTTACTTTCATTAAATAACGTTGATAAAGTATTAAAAATAATATTAATAAATTAGGTAAAAGCTCCGTTTTTCACAAACCCAGTAAATTTTATAAACATACACAGCTTGTATCTGCATTCTACATTATAAGCGATAAGAGTTTTAAAATTTAAATCCATCGTATCAGCAAAAATTCAATATTTGGTATATTCTCTGCAAATAGCAGTTTAAGTAAATAAGCTTTTCCTAAATTGAGTATAAATTTCTCGACCATGCTACCCTTCCTTAAAATAACATTAGAAAAATTTCATATTCAAATTAAATTATCGGTCTCATGTGAGTTCTAAATTTGAAAATAAGCTCTTCCATCCGTCCCTCGGATCCACATTTTTTAATTGGTTGAACTCTTTATCCTGGAAAGTTTAGTGCGTCCTATCATTAAATACAATATGCCCAGAAATATTGTGCTGACGGTTACCAGACGTTTGCAAATCGTTTTAAAATGTTGGTGCCAAATGTTTAAGCTCATAATGAAAAATATATTTAAATTGTCTATATTTTAAGCATGTAATTTTAAATAGTATCATCATTAAATCACACTCAACGTTGTCGCGTTTGAATTCAAATATAATATTTTGATTCTTAATTGCATGACTTTTGGGATAAATTAATTATTTAAATTATTATAATTGATTTACGTGTACCGAATGTTAATGTACATGTAAATGGTTTTCTTAACGACACCGATGAAATATATCCCCATAAACGTAACAACTTCAAAGAATATATTTAGACTTTTTAGACAGTAAGTTTGGGCAATTTACTATTTGGAATAAAATACTTTATATGCAATAAAACAATGAATTTATGAAAATGTTTTCCTATTTTTAGTTTTAAGACAAAAAGAAATCATCGCATTAGTTAGCCTGTTAACAGGTAAGTTTTTAACTTGTGATTCAAGTTTAGGTAGTTTCCAGTTTCAAATTCTTTACTTTATCGAAACGATTGCCATTTCGTTATTTTTCAATGTCAATTTATAGTCCATTGACTACGAACAAAAAGAAGCTAGAATTTTTTAAAAAATAAATTTCAAATCTGTTCACTACTAACTTAAGTTAGTTTTAGAAGTGCTTGAACGAGATAAACTTTCATCAAAAATTCTCCAAAAATGAATTTGTAAAATAATTTTTGTAAAATATTTATTACACTTTAATTTCAAACATAAATATAGTTTTTATTCTTGTACCTAAGCGTATAAGTAATTATGTAGAAGTACATACTAAATTAATTTTTTTTTTGTTGATAAAACCAAAAATATTTAATAACAAAAATCTATCCAAACGAAAGAAAAGATTTACTGATAATTCTTAAACTAAATATGAATTTATTTAATATTGTATATAAAATGAAATACTGAAGAAAAGTGGTATTTGCCATTGCAAATCAATTGTGTACAAAAATTCAACAATTTATTATAGGCCTGGAAGAAGGGTTTTGAGAAAGGCGGGTTTGGGCCAATTATAAGCATTTGATACTGTCTTAAAAAAATATACACCATATATATTATTATTTTTTTAAAGTTCGATCTGTTGTTTACGTATATAAACTAAAAAAAAAAACAATTTAAACAGGAGCAATAGGAAGGAAAGAAATCAATCATTTTTTTTTGTTTATTTTTAGATACCACTTTCTCAATATACATTTTAGAACACGATTTCACCAACATCGGTTCTTGTATACTTTTTAATTGTGTGTCCTTCATATAAGTACTATTGCTAAATCTACTCTGTCTTAATTGATATAGTTTGGTCTGACAATATCCAACCCTTAGCCATGAACAATATGCATAGATTAAATTACTACTATTTTTCCCAACATTTCAACTATCTTCAAAAGCAATCTATGAACAAAATTTAAGATGGTTTACAATTTTTAATGTAAATATTTATTTTTGCTTTTTTTGCAATCTTATTAAAATATGTAAATCAGATTTCATGCAAAAGAATTTTTTTTTCTTAAATGTTTTCATAGAACAATAAAAAAAAGTCCAACAAATTACGACCTCGAAGCATGAAAATTAACGGAATATTATGGTTTACATTGATTTACATTTCGTTATTAACTTATTTTTATTTATTTATATAAAAGTCTCGTCTTCCATTATTGTTATAAAATATATTCTGTTACAAATTGCGTGTAAATCTTCACTAAATGGTCTATCTTTCGTAAACCGTAATGTTGATGTTATAAAAAATTGTTTTTGAATTAAGCACTGATGTTGTAATGGTTGAAATCGAGCAAAAAATAGATACATTGGATTCATAATGCTGCGCAAATAAAACTAAAAATCAGTAATTTATTTGTAAAGTGTTCTGTTTTCAGTTTATTATATTTAATTAAACTTATCTGTTTTGTATTGATGATTGTGATTTGATTTTTTATTCCTTTATAAATAGTTTTTTTTTTATCTTCACAACAATTTTATATATTAATTTTGAAGTCACTTACTTAGAAGGCAATATTGGGATGCGGAACTGCGCATTCGCCAACAGTTACCCGGTACATAGCCATTTCACTGATTCCATGGTAATGAACAAAAGCTGCCGCAATCACAAGAACGTGGAAAATTTGATGAGATTGGAACTGCAAACAATAACTTATTACAAAATTTTTATTAAGAAAAACGCAATTTCGTCATTACCCAAATATCAAATTTTCCGGGGAACCATCTTTCAGGAACACGCAACGCATAAAACAAAGCTCCAAGAATGTAGAGAAGACCTAAGGAAAACGTAAAATTGTAAATACAAATAATACCCCCGCTTATTAGTAACTAACCCATCAAAACTAGCCATCCCAAACTGGCTTGGCTTATTTTACTAAACCATCCTTCCATTAATCCATAGTGAATAGCAGGAATGATACCAGAGAGTCCAAAGCTCATGAAGACACCTGCTCGCAGTGGTCGCAAGTTGGGCTCGGAAAATTTATCCCACAGTGAGACAACAATAGAAAGAACGCCCAAGCATACAACGACAGACAAATAAATAACTTTATGTTCGTAGTGACAGTAAAAACCGTAGTAAAGCCAGGGCACGAATGATCCCATGATAAGAAGGGCGATGCCGCAATAATCGAGTCTAAGCAAATACAATTTATTAAAAAGGCAACTGAATTCATAAATTAATAACTTACTTAGAGAATAATTTTCCGACAGTTTCCGAGTGGCAACATAGTGTGTGGAATGCAAATGAAAAACCCAGGCAAATTATGGCGCCCAAAAAGAACGCACCGAAAACAAGCTTTTCTTGAAATTGAATTTCAAGTGATGGACGTAAAAGAAAGTAACATGCAACACCGATGAATGCAACACAACCTGTAACAAAAAAAAAATTGTTATACATTGTTCATTTTTATTCGTTTTAGTATGAAGTTTTTTACTTTAGTAAATTTTCAAAAAGAAAACCTATGAACTCTTATAATCCAATTTTTTGAATAAAAAATCAAAACTGTCTGTCACCAATGTGTGATGAAAGAGGATATTTGCTAGTGTTTTTTTTTTCAAGTTCGTTATTGTAAAAAAAACGTTCTTTTCGTTTATTGACAGTGATGAAATTGTTTATTAGTTATATACGTCCCACAAAGATCGAACATTTTTTTTCAAAAAAACGATCTTG
>JANSTS010005219.1:0-65836 GCA_026546915.1 Sylvicola fuscatus | reverse complement strand
GGATTTAGGAGTTATGATGACAGTTTCTATGTTTATGGTGAAAATGCTAAACTAAAACTACTTCATTGTGAAACCCTTATCAAAAAAAAAAAAAAATCCAACAATCTATAATTTCAACAAAAATCCCATCCATCCGCCACCTCCTTCTAGCAGCCTACAATCACAAAAAGTGAGTTATAGATTAGTGAAAGGACGCAACGTAAAATGATACTAAACATTACGACGCGCGTCCGTGGACGCCATAGCCATCCGCGCCAGCCAACCACGACGACGATTTAGAATGAAGCGGCAGAGGTTTTATTTATGGTCGGGGATTTGTTGTCATTGTGAAAAGTAATAATTTCAAGGGATATGTATTAACTTGAAGCCAAAATTGCGAGATGGCATGCCATTTGTCAATTCATCTGAGCATCCAGCCGCTGGCAGACGACGCGACGCGACTCTGCGCTCAAAATTAAATACTTTCTTGTCGGTATAGTCGTATCAGGTTAAGTTTCTAATAAACTACAGAAACTTAACGCAAAACGCTTCATGCAAGACATGAGAACAACAATTATTACTGTCTACCAGACAAGCAGAAACGAGCAGTTAGTAACAGAGAAAATATGTATTCTAATTCTTTAATGTTCTGGTAATGACTTCATTCTAACCAACTAGCAGTTGTTATATGTTTGGATACCTGTTTTATTCACTAATTCCAAATTTGTCATCAAAATATGCAAATAGTTTAGCGAGGCAACATCGATTATTAGTTAAGAATTATTGAGTTATGAAATTAATTAGTTGCGGTCTTTGCCCAATCTATAAAACTGCATTTTTGTGGTAAATGGTTTTTGAAATATTTGCTCATTGTAATCAATGAAATTTGCACATTGATTGAGCAATTAATTGAAAGCGGTTTATGGAGGATGAATGAATCAGGACAACAAAAATTCCTAATCCAATTTAAATCTAAAACCACTGGTCATTTATTTCCGGAATGGATTCGTAGTTGATAAAATTCAACTAATATAGATATTTGCGTGGAAAAATGATTAATTAATTTAAAAAAACATCCCATTGACCATAAACAAACACATATAAATGCAGCAATCATTGACTGAAATTTACACCCATTGATAAATGTTGCCACATCTACAAGCCAATTAATTAAGATACGCATCACACAACAGTTTCCTGAAATTGTGTAATGGTACAAACGTTCCTTCGACCCAGACCAGCCAGACCACCCAGACCACCCCCCTTACATTCTATTGTCTAATAAAACGACTATACAGGCAGTTAAACAATAAAAAAATTATACAAAGACGAGTGGAGGCTGTAGCGCGCGCACTAAAAAAAAAGACGAGGAAAAGGAGAAGAAGTTATGAAATTCAAATCTTCTTCATTATATCTAAATTCTAAGCCATTGAGTACGACACGCGGCTGCGAGTCTTCGTTACGTCTTCCGCATTGTGGTTATGTGGGCCATCAACCTTTCGCCGGTTGTTCAGTGCGCCGCGCCTTTCTACACTCTCCAGTCGCAACACATAAAAAAGGAACGACTGAAGGTTAGTCAAGCACGTGGAAGGGTGAGTCAGATGCGGTGGCTGGTTTCGAGTTTATGAATTATGCCGGCTGGGATGAATGTGCCCACTACATCGCCATGCCGCGCCGTGAAAAAGGGATCAAAATCATTGTTAGAACCACAAACAGAATGACTGTGGGTGGAGCGAAATCGCTTTAGCACAAATCCATCGTGCTGAAAAGAGTGACGTGCGTATATTTTTGGATTGGTGGGGGGTTCCCCGGCGATGGGGTGTGAGTTCACGTGGCCGTTTTCTTTTATTGTTTTTGTGGTCCAGATATATTCATGAAAAGCGAAAATATGACTGAGTGGAATAAAAACGAGGTTAACAAGATAAATTACTTGGAGTTGAGGAACGCTGAGATTGTGAGCCGCACCGAGAGTTGCCGAATCCATTGATGTGTGTCGCAGCTGAGTGCAGAACCGTCTTAGCTGGCTAGATTGATGGAGTGGGTGGTCGGTGTAGGGTGACGCAAAGCTCTGCATTGTGAACGGATTTTAATTATCCGATTTAACGATTATATTTACACAGATTGAGTGTTTGTTTTTTCTCGGTTTATTAATATTTATCTGCATTGTTGCGTCTGTTTAAAATGTTTATTGAGTTGTTGGCGGACGGTTGGGAGTCGAGTTGTGTGGACACAAAATTAATCATCCCTTTGTTTATTCCTTCTATGGTTAAAGCGTGCGCCAGCTCAGTGAATGGAAAATGCTAAAGGAGGCGGCATATAATCAAAAGTGATTTATCAATGCGATGTTGATGCGGATGAATGAGCGGATAACAACGCGTATTTGCTAGGGATTCGCTGCACAGCGATGCGGTTGTACGCGAGATAGTTGAGGGCGTCTGGGCGCTGCGCTGCTCGACTATTTACGGAAATCTTTATTAATGCAGGCGAACTTGAAAAGCACACTCACATTGTGGGGCGTCCCTTTTTTCCTATCCTTGTTCGCTTGTACGATGTACAACTTTCTTTATGTTTATTTTGATTTGCGGGATTTAGAAATGATGAATAACTGTATTTTAAAATCCAGAAAGAGCGGCTCCTAAATTGAAGATGTCGTCCGGAGCTGCAACGATTTGTATGAACAATGTTAAAAGCTTAAAGTTTCCCGCTGTGGGGCGATGTGGCGTAAAATAGCACCCTCTGTTTGTTTTAGCAGGAAATTCAGCGCAGGAAATTCAATCCGCGTCTGTCGCTTCGCTCTCGTGGCTGTGTAACTCATTCAACTTTGCAATTTTAAAGTATCAGTTTTCCTATATGTGAGGAAAAAGTCTAAATATACATTTCAACATTTCCTCGTGGCTTTACATAAGCTTGGGGAGCAGACTTCATTATGTATTACTTTGGTTTTTGCGATATTGTTTTGTTACACATAATTGCATTGTAAGTTTGCTGGAGCAAGTCGATGTATGTTTGAGGTCTGGGGTAGTTTATTATTTAATTTACCAATGTTTTAACAGCCAATAAAAAGTAAAAACCTTTTTTTAGAACAATTAGAGTGAGCTTTTTTGAAACAATTACATTTTTAGTTTGTTGTTTTTTTTTTTTTGAATTTAAAACTACCTCTGTAGTCCTTTGGAAAACCATCGGCAAATGTTCACCCCAAACTGTGAATAAATTCATTGTGTGGCATCCGCTCTTTTACTTCTTTACGATTATTGCAGTTTTCATAGTCGTTGCCATATTTTCCAGCTCTTGATGAGATTGTTTCAACCAATTTTTTTGTACGCTCATCGTCGGGCGTAAAACTGCGGTGGCAGTCAGCGGGTAAACTTATATGTACATATATGACGTAACATATAGTATATGGTGGCCAAATAGAAAACTCAATTATGGAATAGAAGAGCTGCGACAAAAAGCATTTGCTGCACACTGCATAAAGTATACGAGCTTTATTTATTAAACTCTTCAATTTGTTGCATAATTAATTGAAGCATACATTCAGCGTGTGAGTTTTTTCTTCACTAATGACTTTTAGAATTACGCTGATGTAAGTTTAAAGCTGATATTCTGAAAACATTGAACATGTGAGAGTTTTGTTTTTAAACTCAAATATTGTATTTATATAATTTTGTCTAAATCCCCTATCTAATTTCAAACATTAGTGAAAAACAAACGTTTCAGATAACATTTTTAAAGTTTGTCTTGACGCTACGTCTTTACAATAAATCGTCATGAATTTTTCATTTATAAATTGACTACAATTTATATCTTCCGCTACATTCGAGTGCATATTTATTCAGCGCATTGACGCTTTTCTATTTGCTTAGCATTACACCGACTCGAAGAGTACAATCGCTTTCTCGTCTTGACAGCATGATAATGTATCGAAAGGGGTGCTTTTCTATTTGGCTTTTACGTTTGCAAAAAAAGTTTTCAAAATTTATTGTGGTTTAAATAAACGATCGAAAGGAGAATCTTAAAGACTGCAAAAATATTATTTTAATCAAACTTTAATATTTCTTAATCACTGTTGTCAAACTGAACTAAGTAAATTAAATATGTTGACACAGCACCTGCAAACTGTTAAATAAAATATTTAATTTAAACAATTGTATATAAACATAATTTAAAATAAAATACCGTTAATAAGAGTGTAAGGTCAAATTGGAAAATCCCACATGAGGCAGCAGGAATCCGATGACTAATTTGGCGAGTTAAGTTCATTAGCTGAAAGCAAAATGAAAATTAAACGTTCGCAGTTATTACATTCAAAATACCAACTCTGCTTATTAGCTCCTCATTGCGGCACTTATGAATAATTTTATGTAAAATGCTGAGTGTCTCGTGAGCCTAAAAAGAACTTATTTAGAGTTGTAATTTAGGTAAATATAATGCGGCAATAAAAGCTGTTTGTAATAAATAGCGCCATCTTTTTGGTGGTAGAATTAAAGTTTAGCTTTTTTCACCAAGATATTAATTTCGAACATTACCTCTCGTGTAATTAATGATCCACTTCCAACCACCACAGAAATTCTCATTATGTAAAACAAACTCCACATAACATAGAACATTGCATGATGTGTGTAGTATACGGAATGCGGTTTGGTCAACCGGAAGACAGCAAAGCAAGTAACCACCAAGTAACAAAAGCTCACTCCAGTAAATAACATCATCTGCAAAGTGCCAAGCAAATACTCCATTAAATGTGATACCGATTCACTTGAATCAACCACCTGAAAGCCGTGGCATATGTTGGCGATATCCACCGCCTCTGACAAATGTTGTATTTGATTTGCAATGTGGTTCACAAATTCAAGTAGTTTAGAGTGATGAATCTCAAATGTCATGCCTTCGCTTTCAACTTCAAAGTGTCGCCTGTTCACAAAGATTTTTCAATTATTATCACAAAATTATATTCTATCGGATATTGCCTTAACAATCGATTTATTTTCCACCACCTCAGCAACACTGAAGTCAAGTGAATGGCGTATGAAAGTCCCAGCACCATATAAGATCCAATGTACACCTCCAGTGTTCCAAAGAAGACGAGTTTCTCCCAGAACGATTGCATATGATAGGCCATCAAAGCCACAGATGTTAAGGTAGTCACAAACATTATGGTGCACTCAATAATCGCCCAATAGATTAGCCACCATTTGTGAAACTGAAAGTTGATTGGATTCTTCATGGCGGCCATTTGAACGTCAAAGTTTTGCATGATGATAAAGAATCGGCGTGTCCTCTCACGATTGACCATCGTCGACACCATGAATATCGGCGAAATGGCTGTTGCGAAGGTATTCAAGAGGCCTGTACCAGAATTCAATATGAACGAGTTGGAGTAGGCAACGTCAGTGTTGTTGGTCTGCACAAAAAGTGTTATCATAGAAGTCATGCCAGCCAGAGCAGCCAGGTAAACGTAGTGGTACCATTTCACTGACGTCGGTCTCGTTTGGTAATCCGTGGGAATCGAAAACAAATAATAGCCCAGTAATTTTCCTACTGTGACAAATAGGTTAATGTGCTTAAATGTTCTGTTTTCAAGTGGCTGGATCTCAGGATCTTTGTGGCACGAATAGAGAACGTCAGCCATTGCAGTACAAATGTCAACTAAAAGCTCGACCGACTCGAAGTAATTCACAAAAGTAATTACTTTGTTTAATTTGATTTTATCAATGAGATCTCTTTGATAAGTGCCCATTGTATCAATGTATTTTGGGTAAATATTGACTTTGGAAATCAATGTCCACTTCATATTCAGTTTATTCCCATCACTACAGGAAATATGGCGGACATAATTCGACTAAAGCCCTCAATTCGGCACATATCTGCTCGATTTCAACCACAAAAGCTCAACGAGTCGCTGGTTCAATACGTGAAATATTTGCACTTTTTCACAAAACCACTTGGAGCATTCTGCTTCAACATATCCGATGACTTTCCGCAAGGGAAATGCTACGTCAATTGGTATCACTACGCCACAGTGGTTGTTTGTTCAGTCTCGTCCATAATCCTGTGCATACTTTTAAACATTTTCAAAATTGAAAACATTCATTCAGAGAACTTTATTATAAGCTCAGGATCACGACTAGTAATCTCAGTCGGCGTGTTGGTGTCACCAATATTTATGTGGACATCACTTCGGGATCGAGATGACTTCTACATCATACTGAAGCTGATGTACGAGTTCGACGCTGTCATGTTGAAATTTAAAACGCCAATTAATCACTCATTCTCCAAGAAAGTGGTGATTTTCTTCATTGTCGCTCAGATTGTTTGTGGTTGCATTGGAGTGGTGGCTTCAATCCACCCGATTGTGTATGGATATCAAAATGTGCTGCAGCAGTTAATTATGTGTTTCGCTTTCGGTATGTTTATGGTCATTATGTCATTTGTACAGTTTACTTACTCAGTTGGGATTGTGTCACTTTTAATCAGATGGAGGAAGATAAACCAGCTATTAAGGTAACCATAAATGAGCTATGTTTTAAAAATTTAGTTTTCTTATTTTCCCATTGTACTTTTTTAAAGAGATCATTTCCAAATCGGAAGCAAAAGCACTTCATTCGCCATTCACAGTGCAACTTTGAGTGAAATTGTGAAGGAATTGGCGACACAATCATCCAAACTATCTGAAGTTAATAGGATCTTGAATAAAACGCTTTCGTTCCAAGTAAATATTCAATCGAAATTCATGTGCTTTCATTTGTGAAAATATTCCGTCGAAATATTTTGTAGAGTTCTGTGGATTTTCTTTTACATATTTTTTATTGAGGCAAAACTTTCAATTTCCTTTTCACTAATGGTCAGCTTAAAAACTTTTCTCGTCGTCAAATCTTTAGTAATAATATTTTCAAGGCGATGCTTTACACTGGAATTTCATTCACGTTCAACGTTGTCACATTATTCGGCATTTACCGCCTCAGCAAAGAATTCAGCTATCAGTATTTTCATTTCATTTTATCTTTGGCCATTTGGAATTTCTTCTCATTAGCAATGATTATTATCTTAATTATTTGTTCATCTTTACTTACCAGAGAGGTATATTATAATAGATAATGGCCTATCGCGACTTTTCTTATGATAAATAATCAGCCTTTATTCTAGGTACACTTATCGATTGGAAATGTTCATAAAATAATCCACAAATGCCATAATCATCAACTCCTAATGAAGGTTTGTAGTTTTCCTTCGTTAAATATTGTAATTTTGTCCTTCGTTTTTCAAACAAAAAGGCGATAATATACTTATGTAATCTTGCGACCCTATGATCCCAAAAAAGTTGTCTAGAAAAAATGTCTGTTTGTCCGTCCGTTCGTTATGTGGAGTAAAATCAAATTATCTCAAAACACAAATTTTTGTCATTCTCTAGATCAAGTTATTGAACAAAAACTATGTTTTTTGCACTATTTCGAAAACGGCTATGCATATTTTCTTGATTTTTTTTTAGCTTTATGTTAAATAACTTTATTTAACGCGTCTTTAGACATAACATACATTACAATTTTCATATGTCAGCCGTTCAAATTTTATAAACTAAAAACGGATTTTATTTTTATACAGCTAGAAATTGGAATTTTAAATCCACAAAAATTGGGCTAGAGGCTTGAAATCGCGAATAGGAGTTGTGGATGCATATGCAATCATTTCTGTATACTTGGAATATTTTAAAAATGCATATTTCCGCTATAGTGAAGCAGCTGCCTGAGCCAAAAATGCTGGAATCATTTTATTCCATTTTGGCACTTTTCTTGCAGTTCTTGTGAAGAAAATGTATAGAAAGTGCATCTTAAAACACTTTATATCGAAAACAATCAAAACTGCTTCAATTTTCCATTTTCGTTTTACATAAAACCAGAAGGCGATAAAATATGTAATCTTGCAAAGGGACTGTTTTAACAAAAGTTTCTGGCTCTCCCTGCCGTTTGTTTTTTTTTTTCTCCTTCAGTAAGTGATTTAGCTAGGACGGTATTTTATTAAAGCTTACCTCAACTATTCCACACACCTGGAAAAAGAGTGTAAAAAACAAAACGCAAAATTTTATAAGGATTTGAATGAATTTGTCATATATTTTTATAAAATTATGTACAATAAAAAAGTTGCATTTATATTCTACAGCTCATTTGAAGGTGGCAAGACCCTTCATTCGTTTTCAGTGTTGTTTCCATAATTTGTTGTTTTTTTGTTCCTTTTTTTTTTTTTTCTTTAGCTTTTGTTTTCGTGTTTTTTGACTAAATTTTTGGTATTTTTTTCATTTTCCTATAATACTTTTTGTGTTGGTATTGGCTATTTGTTTCAATGTAGAATGATCCCGAAAAAACGTCCTGATTCATTAAAATGTTCTAAAGTCAGCGTGAATTTCGTTAACTATATATATTAAACGTGATTATTTGTTCGTATTAAATCGTCATTAAGAATAAATGTATTTACTTTTATATTGTTTCGTTATATAATTAAAATGAATGAAAAAAAAAAATGATCGCGAACGGCATTCAATTTTGGTTAGGTTTTGATTTGTGAAAGTGATAGAATTCGCCATAACAATTGTGACGTCACATTTGAAAGCATATCTCAATTGTAGGATGACAAAGTTCTACCACATTTTATATATGCTCCCTTTACAGTTACAATTCAGCAACCATTATATGCTATAAAATATGTGAACATTTATAAATTATGGCACGCGTTATTTTTCTGTGAGATTACGGATTATGGCATATACAATATTTTTAAGGACAACTAATATTCCATTAACCCGTTCACTCGCCGATTCATTTAATTACCAAGGATTTCTTCTGCATGTTGAGTGGCTAGGTAATCGACTTGTGATATGAATGAATTTGTTTTATTTTATATAATTAACTTGTTATTTGGAAGAAAACTGGTTCTTTATTATTAGTTTATTTGTAATCAATTCGAAATTTTTCAAAAATAATGTCTGACTCAGTGTTAGTGTGTGTGTGTGAGTATGTATGTTCATGTGTGTGTATATTTTTGAATATTGATTGCTGATCAATGGAGCAGCAAAATTGTATTATTTTAATAATCCCTAAATACCTAATCACTTGAATTTAGAACACTCAAGTTTAACACTATTCAAAAATCAATTTATTTAAAACGCAACTCATACCAGTTGAGTTCGGCTTAAGTAACTCTCGTCCTAATTAACGTCCGCTTCAATATATTTGTATTTTGTCCTTTTTATCTTAAATAATTAATGATTTCATATAATCTCTTCTTTTTTGTTTTTTTTTTGTTTTATCTTCGGGTTTAAATTTAAATAACTTCTAAGGAGTGCTTTTTTATTGTTTATTTGAAAGTTTTTTCCTTCTTTCTTTTTTCGTGATGAATAAAAATGAACGTCGCTACGTCAAAAATTTAACGCAACTAATAGAAGAACTTGTTGTTTTATAATTTAATTAATTTTTTCCATATAATTTAATTGTTTTTTTTTTTTTGTTTTTTTTTGGCATTAAACATTTACAGGTAATATATCTATATCAAGGTCCTGTAGGCGTTTTTGCGTTTGGCAGAGTTCGTAGTCTTTTCATATAGTTGGATAAGAGGGCAACTTAACGTCTGTTGTCTCAGTTATCAAATATGCTGTGTATTTTGGAAGTTCGACTGTATTTTGTATGTACATTTAATGATAGTAAACAAGAGAAAGAGACAAAGAAATTATGAGAAAAGAGAGATAGATAAATCGCAAGAGAGAGAGAGAGAGAGGCAATACCCAGTATTTTCACAAAGAAAAGGACATTATTCAAGTTGGATTTGTTCGAAATTGATGTTGAATCGGGTTTTTACTGGATATTCAAGGTCAGCGGTTAACCCTTTTGGCATGTCCTGATTTTCAGTGTCCTGTCATTTCTAGTGATCAAAGTAACGAGTACATTTTACTAATCTATATAGCTTTTAAGTATTTTAGTTTAGTAATTGGCAAGGATGTTTCATCTGGTCGTTGTTTGTTTGGCATTTCACGTAAATTTCACACAACTCATGGTTTTAAGTAAAACAAAATTGCAGTTATTACCGAATACTTTCTAGTTCGCCATAAAAATGGTCAAAATTGAATTTGTCCATAAAAAAATATCCTTTTTCTATATGAATTGTGTATATTGTATAGTTTTGAAGGAGATGAGAGCTTGATATCGGTCGATAATGCTTTTTGGTAATGGTAAATTTTAGCCGAAGGGATTTTTGGCACATTGATCAAGAACAAATTTGGTATTTCCCTAGAAATTTTTTTTTTTTTTTTTTGGGAAGACAAGATCCTTACGATTTGTAACGATTTTTTGCGCATGAATAGGAAATTATAGCTCAATAGTCGACACTGAACATGCGGCATAAGTTTTTCAAATACAAAATAAAGTAGCGAAAATTCACAAGACGTGTGAGGAAAAGTTGTTTAAAAAACAATTGTTAAAAAAATTTGGAAGATACAGAAATTTACTCGATATTCCATATGTTTAATATGTGTCTGGTTGTGTGCAAAAAATTCTTCATATTCATAATTTTGTTTGTTTTCATAATGTTCTATCCACTTATGTTAGAATTATTTTCATATGTACATCTACTTTAGTATTACAGTTGAAGTTGTTTCGCACTAATTTTCAAGGTCATAATTTTACTCAATTTTATTCGATTTTTGTTTTTCTTCAATTTTAGCATTTTATCTATATAATTTCTTATAATAAAATTTAAATTTAATTTCATGTACATATATGTATATAATATATCGGCATATTTGTTGACGGTTACATTTGTGGGAGCTTAAACCAGTTGACAGCACCTGGATAGCAACAAATCTTTGGGATGTTTGAGAACGCCTGAGTGAATTTACTTTAACGTAATTATAGATAATTGTAGGGCAGGCACACGAGTCCATCGTGGATTTGCCACAATGCAGATTGAGCTCATTTAAGTAAGTGAAACAATCGAAAAGATTTATGCCTGAATTTCTATATAGTAATTACACTGAATTATCACGTTTCAATGGAGATGCATCAATGTCCAAGGACGAGACGGAAGACTGGTTGTCTTAAGAGTTTGTCCGTCCTTAATCAAAATACATGCATTTTCGTTTGTGTGCACTGAACAAACGTATTCTTCTTAATACAATTAGCATAAATATGGTGCGAAAGAACTTTCGAGTCTAATCAGCGCAGATGAGCCGCTCGCGCATGCGCTTCCCTGCCCACCTATCCAAAGTGGATTGTGCATTTAACTATATTTACCATGCACCGAATGAGTGTCTTGTGGCTGTGTAAGTGGCTATAAGAAATCTTTTGGCGTTAAGCGAACGTCGCAGTCGACCGATGAGCAGACGCCATCAGATAGAAGCGCGATGCTGCGGCTGGTACATTGGCGGCAGGTCGCTGGGCACGATGTTGTGATGCTGCAGCATTTGTGCATGCTGGCGCAGTTGCATATAGCACTTGTAGTGTGCATCGTCGGCGTGCAGCTCCTTGAGTGGCACCACAGACGCCGGCAGCAGGTGACTTATGTGGCTCGGTGATCGACGCACCTTGTAGTGATGTCTTGAGGAATGACGGAGAAATTTGTGGGTTTTTAGAAATGTATCTTTGGCGTCTTTTTTTTTTGTGTGTTTTTTGTTGGCGAAATGTTGATTTTGACAATTCTTCGGCTCCTGATGTTTCTAAGAAAGTGGTGACATGTATGATGGATTAACTTACCGTCGATGACGACTTGCCCGGAAACAGGTACAGTGGCATGAGCATATTGATGTGTTATTGCCGTCAGTCGATATTGTCTCGTGACCAAGATGACCACTTAGAATTGATCCATTTGCTGTTATCACGTCGCCCTCCAGTCGCACCGATACTTGAAGGGCCTGACCATTGATTTTTTTTTGTTGTTGTTGTTTGTTTGTTTTTTTCAGTTTGTAATAAAAATGTGATTTTAATAATATGTTTTAAATATGCAGATCATTTAAATTATCCTTAAATATTCGAAGAAGAAGAGAATATATTTTAGAAGAATGATTATTTACTAAGCAAATTTATGAAAGCATCGTTCGATGGTAAATTTAACCAAAGATTATCCAGTTCGTTGCAGTAATAAACTCAAAGAATAATTGAAAATCCTTCCGTAGATGCTGTGGCACTACACATTTGAAAGAACAACACGCCAAGACATTGACAGCTGAAAGGATTTGAATTAAATTATCGTTACGAACATTGGACACATATCGCACGTGTCACGGTCACATTAGGTGAGTGACATTTACGCCATGTGCCCATTAAAATGTTCAATAAACGATATTGGATGGAATTCCCTGGTCGGTGTCCATAAAATTTATTGAAATTGGCACTGCTCTTCGATGCGACAATAAATTGGCACGTCCTTAGATTAAGTATTTGCTCAATGGGAATAAGTTCTCGTATTGTTACATAAATGGGAGCAAGGATCTGAAAGAAATTGGTAATTTAACGAAATGATGGTGTAACAATTATCGGTGCAAAGATGTCTTCAAGATTGCAATTCTTTTACTGGAAATCTCTGGATGTTGAAAATAACATTTATTAGAGTATTTAGAAATGATTGTAAAACTATTTCCCAAATGGCCAGCCTAAACCTATAAGGATTCTGTGAATCATTTGTCGTTTCACATTGCCACACAGTAGACGATGGGAAATGAATTTCTTAAGTTTTCCAATCGCAATTACTGACAGGATACGCTTTTCGAAAATTTCAAATCAGGATCTAAATATTTCTACCCCAAAACGACGAGCTTTAAAAATGATTCGCCTCATTTAATGAAAATCTTGTAACTATAACAGGTAGCAAGAATCATCTAGATGCAAGGCGACAGTTGCAGATTGTCCTTAAGAAAAACAAAAACAAAAATACCGGAGATTTTGTTCGTAGGTGTCAATGGTGTAGTGTAAACGGTCCCAAAAACACAAAATGAAGTCAAAATGAAGTTAATCACCTGCATTGCCTGAGCCTCGTCGCGACGCTCATCCTCGGTGTTCATTGTAACAAAACGTAAAACTAGAAGATTAAGTGACGCCGCCACTATTGCTAGACCGAACAGTATGAATATCAATGCAAACATTACATATTCAGGCTTTTTATTCAGAGCATTATCCTTTTGAAGCGCCACCATATCACCAAAGCCTGCAAGTTGAAGAAACACAAAACGCCAAACGTTTTGTTTAGCGTTAGCAAAATTTTGGTTGGTAACTTCTGTTTTTCTTAATTCACATTTCTTTTCTTATCATTTCATTTCTTTTGTTCAGTCTGAAGAGCGTGTATTTAGGCGCATGCACAAGTTAATGCTCTACAATAAAAACAATCACTGATGGCAAGAGGATGAAGGACATACACTAGCACACAACAGTCCCACAACAACGTAAACAAGGATTGTTAGCAATGAACTTACTAGCTTTAATTATGGGTTAACTTTCTACAACAAAACCACAATTAACAAAAGGATAGAATAACCAAAATGCACACACCTATCGTTGTCAGTGTGATGAAGCAGTAATAAACTGAATCGAAGTAACTCCATCCCTCGAATTTGGAAAACGCAGCTGCACCCCCGGCTATGGTAAGGGAGCTTAATGTTGTAACGACACATATTAAATCTAATTCGGATGCGGCAGTATGGCGACAGTGAAGCGATGTTTTCACTGTTCTAATAACAAAACTGTTGACAGAAAATTGCAATTCACATTAGTACGATTGAAGGTCATTCAAGGTGCGTCTGCAATTGCATTCATGTGGGCGCACCAATTCGATTTAGGTTGCACTTAAAACTAACTAAACACAAATGCAAGCATCAACGTGATAGCTGATAGAATACCAAAAAAAAAAACGGATAGCATAAGAAAAACATAGTTTAGTGATTCCCGCTAAACATAAGTAGCTTTTATGCGCTCGTTGCGTCAGTAAAGCTTCAGTATCAGTTGCATATGCATTGAATTGCAGCGAGACGCAAAAGCATGGCTGAAGTACAATCATCTGAATATAATGATCATAAACTTTCATTGACGTGTCATTCAATCTTCAGGTAAATAAGCGGAGACAATAAGCTTTGCGTGTGTCAGGTGGAAACTATGGCAACCGGCACTCGAGTCACCGTCAGTGGAATGATGCACTTCAAATTGCATCGTTATTATCTCTAGCTATTTACGTCAGTTGATTGTGTAATGAAAAACTACACACACACAAGGTCAACGAGATGAAATTACTAACCGGTGACTCAAATCTTAGACATTAAATGCAATTAATTTAAGAAGTTCTCTGCTTACAAATCAAATCAGTCCAGAAACGAATTGATTTCACGATGAAAATGGAAGCTACAATGATAATTGGTCTAAAAAAAACGGAAATAGGTCACCGAAATGCATTCGAATGAATGAATGGTGGAGCCATTGACGTCATTGCATTCAAGTGACGATGACTGAAATGCTTCAATTAATCATCCCCCACCCCATTCAGTGTCAGCGATGCACAGAGATGTCAATGATAAGTTCTGTGAAAATCTGGTAATTTAAGGGTTGTTTGCATTCATTAAAAAAAAAAAACAAAATTTATCAAAAGATTCAGCCAGTTTTTGTCACAATATTCTGGATTAAAGCGGATGCGACACCCAAAGTGGGTGGCATTCGAAACACGTCCACAGTGTCGGCCAATTCCCATTGACTCGCAAATTAACAACAATTAGTCGTAAAGTGTTGAATGACACGTTAGCTGATGGAATGTATACAGGTAATGGACAGCAGTTGCAATTGTTAATTGGTAATTAAACGAAGGTGTTGCTGTCTGATGAGGTGACAATATGCTAATCGATATAATTGGTGTAAGTGTGTCTCACCTGCTCAGTCTATTCACTCTTTCTCCAATGCTTTGAAACATAACAAGTCCTAATGGGATGCCCACAATGGCATAGCACATTGTGAACAGTTTACCGCCGACGGTGCTGGGCGTCGAATGGCCGTATCCAATGGTGGTCAGCACTGTGGTGGCATAGTAGAAAGCACCGGTGAACTTCCATTGTTGGCCGGCTTTGTGTGGCTCCGACTTCAAGACGACCGTCTCCATCACTTTAAAGTCCTCCTCGGTTATGTTGTATTTGCGGATTACCATCTTCTCAACGGCTATTCGCATTTAGTTGGCGTGCAAATACATTTAAGATGAGAATTATGTTTTTGTTTTTTTTTTTTTTGTATGAACATGGTGGACATGCCACCCACTTTAATCAATTCGATACAGTTGGATGTTTGACCTTTAAGTCAAGGGAAGCCGGTTGGCATTTGTATGGACTCGAGCGTTTTGTGCAAATTGATAATGTCATAGAAGTTAATTGGATTTGTATTGTCGTTGATTTGCAAGGATCTAACGGTTATTACGATTTCTGAGAGAAAAATACTGAAGAATGTAAAAGGATACAAATATTTATTGGAATTCATGGAACTCATGTGGGTGTATCAATGGGTGGTTATCGTTTCGGCGAATGCCGTTCTTCATAATTTACTGTCATAGTAACAGCAGATAGCAACCGCCTCAATTGAAATGGACGTCAACTGTCCACCCCGTCCGCCGTTTACATACCTTGTAGAGCTTCCCAGCGCTTCTTCTCGGTTTCCGATTCCAGAGCGTCAAAGACGGCGGCACCTACTAGTAAATATGTAAATGTGCACACGATGAGTGATATCGTGCGAACATTTTGTTTCTTCATTCTTCATTGACGAGCGTCATGCTCTCAGGGGTTGGGCTGCTTTTGAGGAGGAAAGGAGGAGGGGCGGCGGCGACGGCGGCGGCGGCGGCGGCGGCGGTATGATTTGTGGGGTGGGTAGGGTTGGGTGGCTTTAAAGTGGGGCCCGCTTCCACGCTAATAAATACAACACAACAGCAAATCACCACCCGCCCACACACACGCGCGCGCGCACACACAACAAAATCACCATTCACTTCCTAGTGGTTGCTAGGCGCCTACAAATGATTTATGCAAAACGCTGGCCGGTTCCACTAATCCGCACAGACAATCCGAGCCGGCACTTTCCACTTCAACTTTTTCAACTTTTTTCAAATAAAATTGTTCCTATTCAATTTGAATTTGTTGTTAATCTTTCAGTCTCTAACTATTTTTGCAACTTTAAACAATCCTTCAACTGTGCCCACTATCTCCACTAGCTACCTACTCCTTGGCGTCTAAGATTCAGACTCCTGCACAGCTTAATTGAGACGGTACATACTGAGTCGACAGCTATCGTGCTTAGCCAGCGTGTCATCGAGACTGAGAATTGTGCGATGGCTATGCCTTGGAGTGACTATGTCGACACATCCGTGTAGATGAGATGAGATAGGAGCACGATACGATGCTGCTATACTGTTGCTCCTGTGGCCGTCGTTCAATGCAAATGATGTCCTGTCGGAGTGGTGGCGGCGATGCACGTTCCGCACAAGCAGATGATTAGTTTGGCCGTATAGCCGCAGCGAACATGTGTGTGTGTGTGTGTGTGTGTGCGGTATTGGGGATGCGGTTGGGAGGTGACAGCGCCCCCGAATTCTGTGGCGCTATCTCCACTTAGTTGCCATCGTTATAATGAATTATTGCACTGGTCACGCAGACGTTTTCAACTCTAATTGGCCCAATTGAGGAACTATCCCTGCTGGGTGATGTGCGGTGCGTGTGTGCGTGTGCCCAACCACCCCGTCACGACCCACCACCCCCTATACTGGCTAATGTATGCGGATGCTTAGCGGATTGCACACTGCAGGCGTTTCTCTGTTGTTTGTTGTTGTTGCTCTTCTTTTTATATACTTAAAATTTTTTTTTTTTTTTTTTTGCTTTTTTTTTTGTTGGTCTGTATCCTTTAGAGCGCTATTAGCGCCTTGCTGGTGCTTTGTCCGTTTAATGTGCCAATAAAACTTGACTTTATTGATGAACTGCGGCTAATAAGTGTCACACATGATGGCTATGTTGATGTGATCTGTTTAATGTGGTGCATTATAAAGCTGCTGCACTTAATGTTCCTTGTTAGGTCGTTTTACAGTAATGCTGATCCTTGACTACCAGAATTAGGAGTCGCTCTTAAATCGGCGCGACCGTTCCAAATGTAGCGAGCATACTAAACCGCGCGATGTATGCCGGGGTGGGGGGAGGGGTGGAGTGGTTGGAACGTCGAAGGGGTGGGTGGCTGGTGTGGGTGGGGGGGATTTGTAGGACTAGCAAATGTGTGCTCATCAATCACAGCTAAACACTTGAAACAGCACTGAACATAATGATGACAACAATCAAACTGACTTCCGAGTTTTGGGCGAGCTTTTTATACACGACTTTTTCCCGTTTCTTTAGGACACTCACAGTGTGACTTTGTTTCTTCTTATTTCTCCTTCTTTGTTTTTTTTTCTTCCTTCTTCAGATGCTTCAGATAATTTTTGATATATATATATATATATACAAATCTAAAAATATCTAGATAGATATTTTTAGAAATTTATTCACTTCTCAGCACACACACTCGGTACATGTCGCGCGACAATTGTGCCCACCGTAGTCCAGTTTAGCGCAAATAAACGTTGCAAAAGACGGTAAACAACAGAAAAACCGAAATGATAAACTTATGCAATTCGGGGGCAAAAATGTGTGTTCAAAACGTGTCACCGGATAAGCATTGTGCAGCTATCTACGGTTATACTGTATGTTTTCAGGCCAGTTTCCACCCAAAAAATAGCAGCGATTGCCAATTGAATATTTCCCGCACTGTGTGATGTCAATTCTGTTGCACGCACGCAAGAAATTTCCCACTTTCCAATTCAGGGTGTAATATCCTCTCCGCTGAAAATACACATGCACATGACGTACGGCGGCCTATCTGTACATTGGTGTAAAACAGCGAACGCCACCGACACATAAAGGACACTTTGGCTATGTATTACAATGTACAGACAGGCGAATACAATATGATGAGAGGGACTTTTGCTCGTCGCCAATACACTGCCAAAAAAAAAAAAAAAAAAACTGGAATCCACTAATTGTTTGTTGTAGGGAGGGTTAAACAAAAACTTGGCTGCCTTTTTTTTATCCTTTTTTTTGTTTTTTTTTTGGTTGTGTTTTTTTTTTTTTTTTTTTTGGTTGGCAACTGGAAGCATTGAACGTGTAACCAACTGCAGCCAATCGACCCTTTCAGTTCCTAATCACGTTGACTCAAGAACGGGGAAGGAGGGTGGGTTGCAATGGAATTGGCAAAAGGAAGATAGCAAAACGAACAATTTGGGGTGATAAATTGTCAATGGTCTTCAGTTGATCCTATTTGTTTTTAGCATCAAACAAATGTAAAGTGGGTGGTAGGGGGGGATTTCATCCCTTAACAACCACATAGTTCAGCGGCTAACCTGTGACCACATCAATATTTTATGATGCGACAGACATTATTAAATAGTGCTCTATATTTGACCCCGAACCGCCATTTATACGAGCACAAACAACTGCGGCCGCAGCAAATAAATATTCACAGCGTTAAGGGGCGGGTTGGGAGGTGGTGGGGGGTTGGGGTTGGTTTGGGTGAATTATATGCTTTAGGGAGCAAAGCGAGAGAGAGAGAGAGAGAGAGAGGGAGGAAGGCGGAGGAAGGGGTGGGGTGAGAGAGAGATAGTCAACGCACGAGGGAACAGACACACTCGCGTGTCCAACGATGTATGCACGCGGCATCTGAGTATGTGGACACGAAAATTTCGGTGGGCGATCGATAGTAGCAGTTAGATGCGCCGTATTTGTGACGTCACGGGCTCTTCACCACGCGCAACGCTCTCCCATCTTCACACACACACACACACACACACACACACGCACACACACAATCTGCACACGTTGGTTTGTGTTAGTAAGTCATATGCCTATACAGTTTTTTTTTCATCTCCTTTTGTTGTTGTTGTTGTTGCTGCTTAACACGTCCTAAGTCCTAACTTTCTTATATATCCGGCGCCCTATCTTTCATATGTGTTCTAATGTGTGACAGTGTGTTTGTGCGCGCCGCGACTACAATGCTCGTAGCCGCATTATGCTCTCGCATCTACACACATGGGAGGGTGGTAGGGGGGGGGGGGGTGTTAACCATTCCTCGCTACTTTAGCGGACGCAGGATGGGTGGTGATATACTTCGGTATGTCTAACATGTATGCAGATGTACAATGTGACTCAATGCAAACTGTGAACATCATATGATTATATAACGATGTCGTGGGTAGGGAGATCTGTGGGTGGTTTTGTAGAATGTCGTGTTGGTGACTTTTGTTAATTGAATGGGCAATCCTACACGATTTTCGTTAAATGATGTTTCCTTCCTAAAATCCTTCCCAAAACTTAAAAAAAAATTATCTCTAAAACCTTTCAACTGTTTTTGTTTAATTTTCTCTTTATTAATTGCATTTTAATTTTAGATCTTAATTTTTCCAGCGTTTCTTTCTTTTACAACTCTTTTAACATTTTCTCATATATACGTTTTTCGAGTACCCAACACACTTCCTTAGAACCGATCTCTTTGTCCACCAATAGATATGCCGAATGCGCAACGTGTGATCCACCCAATCTGGTGGCGTGTCATCCCTTAATACAAATTCAATATGATTTATGAAAGGGTTCAATAATTACTTAGCAAAAAGTATCAGATTCCATTCTACGATACCAACGACTCCCTTCTCGTCACATCATTTTGTCTTGTATTTGTTTCGATGATTTTTGCTTATTCGATGCAGAATTTGAGTTGATTTGAAATCCCTTTTTCTTTAAGATGTTTACGAAAAGGTATTGTTGCCAAGTTCAGATTACACCTTTGTTTAATATGTGTGAAGGTGCTATGATGCAACAAGTAATTTTTTTTTTTTGAATAATCCATCGATGTTTTAAAGAATCTCTCTTGTCTTGTCTTTAAAGAAGGCCTTTCATTGTAACTAAATTGTGCAAAGTTCAGTCGAAGATGTTAATACCATTTGCCCGTCCAATCAATAGCAGGTCTGGCACTTGAATTGCTGTTAAGTTTAAGTATGTTTCCTTCCCGACACTTAATGGCATCGTTACAATCGGCCGAGTGTTCTCTTGTCGGCGATGTCTTACTTATAAGATTATTATGCATGTACTCAAATTCCAATACAGAATATTGATATTTTTGCTGGTTTATTAATCTTGAAAATAGCAGTTGACTGCTGAGTTCAGTATAATGACTTTTGAGTTTTGTTCACATTTATTGTTACTTAATATGTTGTACGTAAAGTTCAGACATTTTAAACGCCTTTAAGTATGCTCTAAGACGGCTAGACAAATTTTAAATTACCCAAGTTAGATAAGCTTTTAACTGCAATTTGTTGTGGTTCATTATTGATATGGTTTTAATTTTAAAATTTCTTTGTTTTTCGTTAAGAAACTCTCCTTCAACATTCAAATGTAATTATCATTATGGAAAAAGGATATTTTCCGAACTTGAAAACAATTTTCTTAGGAATCCAATTTAAGATTAATTTCCGGAATTCAACTGCTATATATTAATCTCAATAATATGCGAGTAGGTCAGATAAATTTAGAATATGTAACAAGTCGAATTTCTCAGAAAGAAATCTCAAGTATTTATATTAATGAATTACCATTGTATTAAAATTTAAATGCTTGAGATTTCTTTCTGAGAAATTCGACTTGTTACATATTCTGAATTTATCTGACCTACTCGCATATTATTGAGATTAATATACATAAGTATAGCAGTTGAATTCCGGAAATTATTCTTAAATTGGATTCCTAAGAAAATTGTTTTCAAGTTCGTTCTGTTCTTTGTTTCATCGTTTTCTTTGTAGGTCGGCTTAGGGTTTCCTGGAAAATCTGTTTATAACTGACATACTTACATTTTTCGTAGGATCTTTATTTAATCGTTCTTTAGAATTTGAAATAAAATTTCTGCTACATTATTCTCAGAATTCGTAAGACCTAAGATTGTTGAAAATTTATATTGAAAGAATTTGATGAATTTGTAAAGACGAATTACTAAGTGGATGCAAAATAATTAATGAGTATTGTGATAAATAATAGGATTATGGAGTCGCAAGCTGTTATCGTGAAAAGGTTTGAAACACCTGAAGTGTTTTGTCCAATTAAAATTACAGTTGCTGCCAGATAGTTCGTAAACAAAAAATAATTGAAATGTGTTGTTTTTCTCCTTTTCTCGTGCAAAAATATTGAGTGAAAAATAGAAAACAAAAAGAGAAGCTAGTTGGTGGCTTCAATACCAGGAAAATGGCCTTGAGACTTGTAGATTCGCGCGCTAGCGATGTAACGGGATAATGAATTAAATTCAGACAAATTTAGACAATTGTCACACATTTTTACCAAATTGAGAATTTTAATAAAATAACACCCCCCCCCCCCTTTGTAGAATTGACAAGAAAATCTTTAGTGCATTAGAAGTTTAGGTAAATCATTTGATTATTTAGGATACTTTTCGGTATGTTGAGAATTTTAATATTCTCAATAATATTTTTTAAATTTTCCTGTAACTTAATTCATCTTAAATTCACCAAGACAGAATTTTGTAGGCAGCAAAAACTTGCATTTAAAGTTAACGAATGTCTAAAATGTTATGTAAGTCTAATGGAATGAATCTTCTTTCCATCTACGAACTCTTCCTGAAAATGAAATGCTTAAAATTCATCTAGTAACTAATTTCCCGCCCAGATTCAATTTTTATTTGAACTTCTTGGATTTAATTTCCTGTCATCCTTTTGATTGAAAAGGCAGGTCGATGATTCAAATTTCAATTTCCTATTTTAAATAAGTTGATAATTATATTTAACATATGTAGATGAATTTGTTACATAAATGGATCATTACTTGTTGGTTATTGAGACAGTTGAGAATCTTTATAAAATATTCAAAAACAAAAATCCTTATTAGGTAAGATACTTTCTTATGTGTTTTTTCAATGTTTAATTCTTAATAGGAATCTTTTTCGTTTCGGTTAAATGACTTTGATTTTTTTTTAAAGTTAAAGGTAAAGTTGTTAAAACGTCATTTTACATAAGAAAACATTAACCTTTGAGTATTATATCATCTTAAAGTATTGTAGTATGTAATTGGTTTATTTTAGTATTTCTTAAAGAGCAGAATTAAGACGTAAATTTTCCTACAAATGCTCTTTCTTTGAAAATCGTTTATCTACGTTTCTTGAAACATAAGTCAGTTTTCGTTTTCAGAATTTCACGTAAACAAAAGTTAAGCGCTTTTTCTACACAAATTTGCGTCAAGTTTTACTTGATTCAACTCTATTCTTACCGTTTATGAATTTGTTTATTGAAACACATTTCTGAGTATAATAATTTTTTAAACATTGTTTAGTTTCTTAAAAATTTTTAATTGGTAAATTTGTTGATTAGTGATGCTTTGATCAATAATGAAAAATTAGAATTTTATAACTTAGCTTACATAAATGAGGTGCAAGTTGACAAAAGGTTTGAAACCCCCCACATTGTTTTGTTGGAGTAATTGGCATTGGTGAATTCGAATCTAACAGAATAATGCCCCCCCCCCCTTTCCCCTTCCCCCTCCCGGCTAGTTAATCTTTTGAAAAAATAAAGTTCTTAGAAAAAATGAAATTCCCAATTTTTTGTAACAATTAAATACAGAATATGTCGATGTAAGAATAAAACAAAAATGTTTCAAGGTTGGTGATTTATGAAACTTTACAGCTATTCAGAAAAAAATCAAATGAAACAAACTAATTTCGTATGGAAATTCTGGAAAATTTGCATATTTATTTATCTTGTGGAGCTGGCGGAATTACCTATAGAATAATAATTTAAAATGATCGTGTTTCCTGTTTTCCTGAATTTCCCATTTTGAAGAAATTTTCCAGTTTTCATAATTAAACATACAAACAAAATTCATTCCACAATTAAAATTTTAATCCACGAAATTTTCTGCTCTTTGCATTACCAATCAATGGCATATCCGGCTGAAATAATTTCCCAAATGGAAAAAAAAAAAAAAATTGTGGCAGCATGTGACATGGAGTGAGGTCCATCCCTGGACGTCAATCAATAGAAGACGACACTGCGGCAATTTGCTAAATAAATGTCATCTGTGTAAATGACAAATTATGACAGTCTACAGTTCCAGCTGTCATAATTAAAAGTAATTACGACCAAAAGAGAACACATTTTATGGTAAGTATAATATTTGTTTCATTTATTGTCCAAAATCAAAACATCATAAATAATTTCGGGTATTTACATTTGGTTACAATAAAATATTAAATGATCTAAATGCTAAACGAGTCCCATGGCGCTGGAACATAACGACGTACAAATCTGTCCGCGATGTTTCGCGATTGCGTGATTCGGCTGCATCATTTTCCATTTATACATATATACGAGTATTTAAGTGTTATTGATCTAATTAGTGCCAATTACATGCGCACACTTTTGCATTGTATGACAAATGGCCACATAATTATAATTGTTTTCTCATTTTTATTTTTTTATTTTTTTTTATAACTGATCGATATATGTATAGATTGTAATTATGATTTACAATAAAAAACAAATACAATGCGGCAATGAAATACCAACTAAATGTATGAATAAACTAACATTTAAAAACTACTACTACAAAATGCGTATTCGTGTGTGAATTGTTTAACAAGTTATGTCGCTTAAGCGGGCTAATTTAACGGTTTCCTTTTTCTATAAATGTACTGTAATGTAGTAGCATCAACATATTTAAATCAATTACCATAACTAATAACCACGGAGAGATATGCTCCCACATAAATTACAATAATTAAAATTTGTCATAAAATATTTGTTAAATTTGTGTGTTGCGTAACTAAAAGCATAAGTAGCACAATACTTTTATAAACGTAATAGCATTTTGTTAATTGGCATTATAATAGTGTTGCATATATATGGGTGTCGCTTTTTTTGCATGAAAAACCATAACATTAGGCTGATACTCTAATTAACTACAGCATAGAAATAAACATAATTATAAAGTAAATATTTATTTGTGGATCAATTCACTCGCTTCAAATGCGGAGGAATTTTCGTAACAGCAGCGACGATTGTCGGATCGCTTCAGATGTGGTGACGGGTGGTGAGGAGGAGTGGGTATGCTGTGGATGCAGCGGGGATTCGGTATTGGCGGACTTTAATTCAATTGTTTAGACCATAAGTTCGATATTTTGCTTGCATCATCTGGGAATTTCTAGTTATTTATTTTTTTTATTTTTTGCCTCAAAACTCGTAATACGAGTACAGCAAATTTGACGTGTCATACTTTGTACTAAAATTGTACTAAAAATACACGTATGAAACTGTAATATGGCAAGACATTTTTGTCGCAACAGTTTTGAAAACAATATTGTCGAGGAAATATACAAATTGACGAATTCGGGTACTGATTTTATGTTTTCGAACATAATGTATGTACTAAAACGATGAAATTTCAAGGAAAAATAGTGACAACAAACCAAATAAAATTCCTTTTGTGCGATTTCTTGCAACAATTAAGTTAATTCATAAACAAAATTCGAGATGATGCAACAAAAAAATTCAGCAAATGTTATTAAAGAACACATCACAGCATAGAACGATTAGACGTTACCTTGGATCAAAATGCATAATTTGCTTGTGATCAATTAACATTCAATTGTTGCAACTATGTTGAAAATGTCAGGCATGCACGTGGCGGAATATTCTTAATAACCAAAACACATAAAACAAAACACAAAAAACTAATTTCGACAAGACAACAGCTAAGGAACGATAAAACAAACATGATGTTTCCTATCATTTTCTTGTCTGCCTTATTCATCATAGCGCGATTGTATGTAGTGAGGAATGCGACAAATTTCTTGTTGGCAAATCAATGAATTCACTTAATGAAATCAAGTGTTAAAAAGGAATGCGCGGCATTAAAAAGAATAATGCGCGAAAAACTAAAAAAACGAAAAATATATAAGCCAACGTGTGCGTAGCAGCAAAAGTCTAAGGTTCGAATGCGAGCGAAGTGAAGCCATACAAAAAGAGGCAGTGAGAGAGAGAGAGAAAGAGAGGATGGATTTGGATAGGGATTTTTTTTGTTGCTCAATAGAGAGACAGAAAAAAGAAAGGACTAAGAGGACTTTTCTTCTGTTTGAAATTGGTTGACACGTTTTGGTCATGTGTTTTGTTTTTCTCTAAGAAATTCGCAAATGCCTAACTTAATGGTTTATCATTATTACATTATTTTTAAAAATATTAATTAATTTTTTTTAACTTTGCACAAAACTTTAGCATCATTTCGCTAATTAGCTAAGTGGACGTGCTGCAATTAGCGTCTTGCTGATTTATGCACGCTTGACAATGACAATTTCGTGTGATTTGTGCGCATTCAGCACATTCATTTTAAATATCTATTTATTTTCTTCAAGAAAAACAACTGTTTTTTGTTTTTGTTTTTTTTTTTGTTTTGTATTGCAAAAAGAAAAAATCATTATTTATGGCAAACTAATTCAGCTGCAAGCACGTCTACCTGTTATCGTACGGCATTCGCAAGACATTTAGCTCATGTATAATCTTTAAGGCGACTAATCCCGAACGTCTCAAGTGTTATCTTAAAGCGTAATGCCGCCAATTATCGCGGTACATTTGTTGTTTTGGTTCTTTCGTCGGATTCAACGAAATGAAAGGGACTTGATGTCGTGAAAGTTTGATTTAAGTGTACATACCACTAAGCAAAAACGTGAAGAGAAGAAACAAACAGAGACGAAAAGAGTGTCAGGGTTATCCCAATCTGATTCGTCGAAGCGTGATAGCAAGGCGCAAGTAAATAAAGACCTTAAGACTTAACATTTGTACATTTGGAAACAAAGAGGAAATTAATTGCATATAATTAAGAAAATTTGTCGATGCGATAACAGACGACGTGCGTTGGACTGTCTGTCAACTGGAGAGATAAGAAATCTGTCCACCTTCGGCTAATTATAACCACAGTTGAGTGACTCGCCATTTGGGTTGGCCAGTGCTGGAAGCGGGCCTTCTTCTACTCACTAGCTACACATCAAATTCAAGACGTTTAATGAACTCTCCTACTACGGGGACCAACTATTGTCTAAATATATTTAAAGATACTTGCAGGTGAAATCTTGACAACAACAAAGTGAATAACAAACATACAACAACAAGAAAAGAAGTTCAGAAGAAGATTGTTAAAAAAAAAAAAATTAAGAAGCAAAAGGAAAAAAAAAAAGAAACTTTACGGTTTGTTTTTCGTTCAGTAGGGGGTTCCTAGAGTTTTTGCACAATGTCGTACTTCTTCTTCAGATCGACCACATCATTCTTGGGATCGTACTTCTTTTTGGCGGCCAATTTGGCGCGCAGCTCAGCCGCTGTCATGCGCAAATTCAGCTTTGACGTCTTGCCAGCGGCGTCACTGTCCGCCGCCTGCGCCACCGCCTGACCATTTCCAATGGCGACAGTGTCGCCGCCGGCTGCAGCAACACCACCAGTGGCGGCGGCGGCGGCGGTTGCAGTGGCTGCAGCTGGCACGGCTGTTGTTTGCTTGGCCACATCCGGAGCGGCTGCACTCATTGTCGTGGCTGGTGATGCATTCGTTGTCACCGTCGTCGCAGCTGCTGATTTATTACTACTCTCCTGGACTTTGGCTGTTGGGCTGACTGTTGTTGTTGTTGTTGTTGTTGTTGTTGTTGTCGACTCCTCTGTCATCTGTTTGCTGGCCGCAACTGTCGCCGCACTACTCACGTCATGTGACTTACTGTCCATGGTATCCGCACTGATGTTGTTGTTGTTGTTGTTATTGTTGTTTGTGCTGGCTGTGATGGTGTTGGTGGTAGTTGTGGATGCCATTGCGTTGTGTGCCGGTGCATCAGTCGCTTCGGCGACGGGAGTTACCTCGCCCGTGGTGGTGGTGGTGGTGGCGGCGGCCGCCACTTTGGTGGCCGGCGCTATATGATCTGGATCGATGACTAGCAGACGCACCTCGTTGGCGATCGCCTTGATGCGCTGCACCACCTGTTTGTGGGTCTCGGTGCCGATGTCGACACCGTTCACCTCCAGGATGCGATCGTTCTGTTTGAGGCCGGCCGCCTCGGCGGGCGACTGTTCGTCCACTTTGCCAATGTATTGGCCGGTCTTGCCTTTTTCTGCGTGCAAATTGAAGCCGTAGCCGTCAAAGTTGTCGCGTTTCACCACATGACAGAGGCGGGCGCCATCGCGCTGACCACCGCTTGCCGGAATTCCGTTTTTGTGCTCAGACATTTCGTGTTTGTCTTTTTTTTTGTTTTTTTTTTTTGTTTTTATATTTGAGGTTAGTTTTTGGGTTTTACAAAATAATCAATTTTAGTTTTTACACTGGAACGACAATTTTTGTGTTTTTTCGATTTTTTTTATAAATTGCCGCCACCTCCTTAACTTAACTAAAAAAAAAAATATTTGTTTTTTTGTTTATGTTTTTTGTTTTTTTGTTGAAAATACTTTTTCTCTATTCACATTTAGATGTGAGGAAGCGGTACACAGACTCTGCACTGAGCGCACTGATTCAACTAAATTAACAACACTGACTGATTACAGTTCTAGAAGCAATTTCACTTTTTGTGGGGACTGGGGTCTCTCGCGTTGTGGCCCGCTGTTGTTGTTGTTGTTGTTGTCTTTCTGTTGTGTTGTAACGTTTTGTAGTAAATATGTTGTTTCTTGTTTTATGTATTTTATGTATGTGACGGACGCTCGATGTGCGCTCACTGTAAAGGTCCACAAGCCAATCCAACTCACTGATAAAACATTTGGAAAAATGGCAACAACAACAAAAACGATTTTTTCGTTTTTTTTTGTTTTTTTTTGGTAAAACACCAGCAAAAAATAACAAAAAGAAAAACACAACACACAACAGGAGGAATCAGACGACAGAGGAGAAACAACAATAACGCGAAAAAAAAAAATAATAATGCCCAAGTAAAAATAGAAAACTGAGACACGGGAAAAGAGCCGAGAAAGACAACGCGCCACACAAACGGCGGAATAATGAAGCGAAGAATTCACACAATTTAACGATAAACGGGCAAAACACAGTTAATGCAAATTCGAGTAAAGTCTTTTAGTTTTTTTGAAAAAAAGGCGAATACGCGCCACTTAGTCCCCCGTGTATATATGGCTGGGTGCATGCGCGGCAAGGTTACACCTAGATAGGCTGGCCGTAACTACATGTAAGTGGTGAGTATGTTACTTGGTGGTTTCGAGTGTGTTAAGGGGGGGGGGGGGGCAGCGGCGCGGTGAGGTCGGGCGGGTGGTATGGGGGACGGTGGGGTGGTGTGGTGTGGTGTGGCGGTCGCCGTCCAGGTGTATTGGGCTGGTACATGAATTTCTACACAATTGTGAATGGATGATTTAATAAGCGATATGTGGCCACATGTGTACAGGTCTCGGGTCTCGACTCTCACGTCCATGCGATGGTATGTGGCTGGCTTGAGACTTTGCTGCGGACCTCAACGGCACACACACACACACAAAAATAATGAAGAAAATCCGTCAGGTCACACAGGTGCGACGAGTACACCTATGCCAATATACCTTCTCTGTTCTGCCATCGAAAACGCTGTAGAGGCGACCTCAGCTGAGCGTCAAACCATCACACATCGACAATCCGCTAAGACCATAAACACACTTACAACAACTTTACACTAATTACTTCTAACCCAATATATTCTTGAGCAAGGATCCACAGCTGGCCTGAAATAGGGTATCTGCTTCTCAAAATTGTTTTACCTACCAGATGTCATTGCAGGTACATTGTGTTGCCAGGTAATTGCACGTATGTCACCGGCAATCAGTCAGTGAGTCACCTTGCCAGGTGCTGTGGCAGTCGCTGCAAATGTCATGGCCACCCACATGAATATGGGCAATTCAAACAATTGCTAAATATTGTTGTCCTCCATTGAAATTGTATTATGTGAGATGACTCCTCACCAAGGAGCTGCTTCGCTTGTTGACGCTAATGACGCGACGCTACGTCGCTGTAAGTGATATAATGAAATATTTATTATTTATATGCACATATGTACAAAACACCTTGACACATAACAGTGTCGATATAATATTCACACAAGTACGTTGCATTAACATATCATGGTTAATCAAAACGATTTGTAATGCCGCAGAAACTTTTCGTAGGTCTTTTGTTTTTTTTTTATGAATTTCTTATACTTGAGAGAGTTCGTTTGTTATTGGCGATATGTGACTTGGTTGAGAAAGTACTGAGCAGACAAAACCGTATAAGATTCATTGATATTGTCTCAGTTGTAATGGGATTTGTTGTGAATCAAGGTCTTTAAGGGGTTTTGCAATTATCGTATTTTGGATGGTTTTGTAGATTCAAGACGAGAAGAGAAGAAGATGATCCAAGAAATCTTCTCTTCAGTTCCTTTCGGCTAGTTGTTTTGAGGATTTAATGAACGATCGTCAATCTTAGTACAATTTTCTCCTCCGAATACGAATTACCTGTTAAAACTGTCATTTCTGGAATGTGGTCACAATAAATCCATGTAATTTCCACGAACGAAAAAAAACCAGCTGCTCCGAAATCAGGCCACAGATTGGTCGACATAACCAGCAACTGCTGATTTCATAACACACAACTAAATGAAAGTATTTGCATGTGCATTTAACGTGTCCGGTGCAATTAACATGTGCACGCAGAAAAAGTTGCCGTCAGCTACCTTGTTGCGAAACGCCGCTTAACGACTTAACATCAAACATATTGCATATGAAATGTTTTTGGCGAATTTGGCCAATTTTTGGGCGCAAACGAATTTAGGACATCCCAAATTTGGCACGATCAAACTCATGATCACATGCAGGTGATCACCACGCCAGTTGTGCCAGTGTATGCGTGAATGGTATAGGATTATATAAATCCCATAAACAGCCTAAATACCAATCTGTACCCAGGCAAACCAGTTCTGTGCTGTGGCGCTGGACAAAATATGTGCGCATACAAAGATGGAGATGAAGCTGGATCGCAGCATACAGTGACAATGTGGGAATACATAAGCGGCGGACACATGGAAGCCTGGCCGAGGTACGCCATGTGCCTATGGATGGGACAAATGTGCCCAAGGAATGATAAACTCTTAAAAATAGGCATTACGTGTGGTTGAACGCATACAATTGCGCTTCTGGGATGAAAATATGTTGTCTGTGCGACATATGTACCTTATTATGTTTAATGTTTAGCAACATGCGGTGCTTTTACTATTTCAACTTGCTCTGCATTTGTTTAAATGTGCAAACAGATAAAAGTGCGCGTGTTTAATGTAAAGTCATCGCCACGTTTTATTAAAAAAAAAAAACACTCTTCACAAGTCTTTCGTCATTGTAAAACTCCCCTCTCGTCGTCACCTCTACCCCACTTCACCACAGTCGAGGCTGAGGTGTATCAAAGGTATGCACGAATGATGGGGGCTCGCATGCATTTGGCGTCGCGTCGCGTCGTGCAGCATGCGATTGTCGACTGCGTCGCGTTTTTATTACGCCTTTATGTATTTATGTATTTATATGATTTTTTTTCTGGTTTTGTTGTTGTTGTTTTAAATTCGCCTACATGCAGATTGTTCATTGATGGGAATTCAGTTCCCACCGCTTCGGCCACATTCCATGGTTACATGTACACACAATATCGTATGGTCGCGGTTCTGGGATGACGGCACTCGCGATTGATGATACATGTCATGGGGTATGCGATAATGTGTGGAATTTCGTGTTTTCAGCCTCCACACCGAAACATACTTCTGCTGTTTCATACATTTTTGGGCGACGCGACGCGACGTGTTACCACAAACCTTTTATGAATTTCCATGCAATTATCACGAATTTATGATTATTAGTCGACAGTTGAAAGAATTTTAATTAAACAAATACTTTCAAATTAGTTCCGTTGTTTTCTTCCTTTAATTAAATTATCATTATCTGATTTAAACACGTTACAATCCACGTGGTCATTAATTGCTATTCAAATTAATGCAAGACAATTAAATGCAATTATCATAAACATTTTATAATTGTTTTTCTTTTTCTCTGTTGTAGTTTGCTTAATTTATACAAATTGACAATTATTTTTATTGCACAGAAACCGCTATTTTTATGGGGAAAACTGTAAGTGGTGTTAATGGAATATTATAAACACGTTTTATGTAAATTAAAAAATTAAATTTGTAAATTCTAATTTTGTCCTTTCCTTTATATTTAATTTATGAAATTCCTTAAATATTTTCTTTATTTAATTATTAACGTTGTTAAATTTTAAATTTTTTATAATAAAAATTTGCATGTTGTTCAGTAATTCAAATTTGAAATTCATTTTCAATTGATCCTAGTGAATTTTTGGATTAATATTTTCCACAAATCTGTTTTCTAAATTTTTCCTAAAAAATATAATATCTCCAAAATACTCTACATATCTGTAATTCCATAAAGAAAAATTCTGATAAAAAAAAGGTGGCGAGCAAATACGCTTAAATTGTTACAAAATTCACCAGCAATTACATCACTTTCGGTTTTATTGTTTTATTCGCAATCTTATCAGCAATCAAACAAATTAGTCGATGTCATTACTATTAGACCATAAAAGATAATAATGAAGTTGCTCAATGTTTAATTAATGCGTCAAATTGGTGTCGTATACCAATTATTAAGAAAAATGGGTCCTTGTTGTCCAATTGAATTAGCCATCGCCAAGGATACAAATCTGTTTTGTTTGTATGACAAGAAAAATCGTCGGTTTGAGACTGTTTTTAGGTCGTGAAATTAAGGGTCGAAAAGAATACATACATAGATTGTTACAATTTGCTTGAATGAACACACATTTGAGCATAAATTGGAACCCAAATCTGAACCCAAATCTGAACACAAATCTGAACACAAATTTGAATCCGAGTTTGAACACAAAATTGAATCCAAATTTGTACAAACTCGGATTGTTAAAATTTAAAAATTAAATGCCGGCGTGATCGCAGTCGCTGAAGCCGCACTGTCGCCTCCAAAGAAATTCAACTTATCTTTAATTGCTTTTCAGATGTTATTCACCGGAAATGTTTTGTTGATAAAAATTAGGAAAGTGTATTTGCATCACACCAAACATTGATAAACCAGATAAACAGACGTGCAGTTGCGCCTCAAACTGTAAACAGTTTGAATTGGAGATTGTTGGGCTGTTTGCAGTTGTTGTCATACTTGTTTTGCGATTTGTTTGCTTTATAACGAAATTCCTTAGCGACAATGAAATCAATCCTTGAAGCGCACAACACTGAAACTGGCAGATTTTTGTAACAGTTGGAATTTTATGAATTTTAATGCTTTATGTAAATATGTACCATACGCGTTGCATTGAATCGATTGTGATTCCATTCCATATGTTTATGCCAAAGAGAAAGATGCATGTATGGAAAGATTGATGTGTTCGACGAGACCCATTGTGGCAGGTGAAACCACCTACGCGAAATAAAAAAAAAATTAAAAAAGGCGGTAGGGAGAGCAGGCGCACTCGTTCATAGACGTACAACTTTAAGCCAGAGATTCAAGCTAAAAACTCTCACAAAGTACAGCTTAACCTTTTGGTTTTAAGGAAAATGCATTTACGACCATAAAGGCAATGTTTTGACCTTGACAAGTTTTGAACAAATTTTTTTTTGTTAAAGAAAAATTCTGTAACTGAATTGGCACAGTACTGAATGTGTGAATCTGCGCGTCTATTATTCACGTAAGCTGGCTAAAGACGCGAAAATACCTCACCTAAATGAAATAGGCGAATGCGCCGTGTTTTACTTTAATTTTAATATGCATGAATGTCGTCGTATGAGTACATGTGTGCCCAGTCATAATTAATTGCGGCCCCGAAACTCTTTATGTGCTCGCACATATTTGCATACACGCGGATGCTGCGCGCAACTTCGCAAATACCATCAATTGCGTGTTGATTAGCAACCGCTGAGATTGGGGAGTTTCTTAGCGAATTTGGCCAAAGATTCGTTTTTTTGTTTTGTCGATTACATTGTAAATCGTCTTAATATTATAATAAGATATAGCAGGTTGAAGAAACCTGTGCAAAACGTTTGTAATCGGCGCTTTAGAAGTCGCCGCATGTTGTAAGATGAAACTATCATTAATGAGCATATGGACTATCATCTGTCGGATGCACTGTTACGCGCTTAATTCATCTGCTTGAAGATGATCTGAAGAAACATGAACCTAATTACACAGGTAACATATTGCTATTTGAAGAAAACATCAATGACTCAGTGACACTGGAAGCGCCCAAATGAAGTCACCTAACCGGGTAATTGAAGCGTCTAATTGTTTTCTTTTGGTTTGGATATTTTTGTCGCGATTCATTTGACGGTGTGGGAAGCAAACAATTTCAAGGTCACCTCAATTGAAGGCCCATTCATGTTCTGAATAGACGTGATTTAGGCGCTATAGCTGCGATAAATCAAGGTCAATTCGATTCTCCAATGAAAAAACACATAAATATGTAACGAAATTAAATTGGATTCCGTTCGATTCTATGTCGTTACGGTGAATTATTAAGTATTGATTTCATCTCAAGACGCTTAAATTCTCAATTTCTGCCACATCTCATAAATATTTAGGATCAAAGGTGTGATTTACATTTGGAATTATCATTCAAGTAGATATTTATGTGAAGAAGAAATATCTTAAGTGTCATTGAGCATCTTAGCTCAGTCTCAGGTTAAATAAGACGGAATGTACTCGTACATGTACGAATTTACACAATTTTGATTGATCGCTTCCGCCAATTATGCCATCAGACAAATCGCAGCTTCAGCGTCTGCGTGTATTTTGTTGTTGTTGTGAGTTTTCCTTCATTCAGGTAAACATTTCGGTTTCTAAAATCCATGCCACGCGTTCAATGCGATACCTGCAGAGTCGATGAAGCGATGTTTAAGTATATCACCAAAGTAACCATTGACGTCTTAACATATTTTAGCGTCGTCATATGTATATAAAAGAGAGATGGGAAGAGGGTGGATGGGTAAATAAGTAAAATGAAAAAAAAAAAAAAATCTTATTTTTACCCCCAAAAGGCGGCTGGCAACCTGTAACCGTATACCTGTCTGCACGACCTCCCTCCCGTGGCTCATGCGGTCTTGGGTCTGTTTTGGTATTTACATCACGCCCCAGTACTTAGATTTCACATTTTTGCGGCTCACCTATGCGCGGTGCGCGAAACGGTGCGCGGTAAAAAAAATCGGACAAACACGGACTTTGGCTATAAATACATGCATGCTGATCGATATGTGTGTATAGATATTGCTTATTAACTGGCGGTGGAGGCCTATATTGACAGCGTTCACCTGAATTGTATCGGTTAAACGTAATCTGACACGGGGGCCTACAACATACGCTAATTATGTATTATATGGATGAGATCACATACACACGGCGTTTGCGTCGTCGTGTTAGCGCTGCGTGTGCATACGGTTGGGCGTTTGTGTTGGCGCAGTGCAGGGTTTTTGTACCGGTTCGATAGGGCAATTCAACAAGTGGTTGCTTGAAATCGGTATTGCAGAATTTTAATGCAATTATGTTGGCTGCAAATGTTTTAAAATCATAACATCCTGCAGATAAATCTGCCACAATAAAAAAGCGGTTAAATTAAAAATTTTTAAAAAAATTCTACGTCATTGAGAAAACGTTTTAAAGATTATTTTTGTTCAATAAAAAAGGGTCTTTCAATAGTTTTCGTGAATTTATTATTTGTTATGTGCCAGAGGCCCTGATGTACTGATAATTTTCCAATTTCAAGAAATACAGGCATCTGTAAGCTTTCATCGCCCCAATCTGCTTTTCGTGTGTTATTCACGTGTGTGTACCTATACAATTCCATATGATACACGTAACACTGAAGCTTTCCGTCTGACATATTTTTGCCTCTGGAATGTGTTCGAATTTCTCGGTAATCGGCGCGGCTCCAATGAAACTGAAATAATTGTTATTACTTTTAAATTTTTAAATTCATTCATAAATGCCTAAATGTTTTATAATCAATAACTGTTAAAACAACAAAAAATTCACACCAAGTTTTTGAAAAAGTTGACAAAATCCAATTCAAATTGTTTAGATAAAACCGAAAAGCGATAAAATACCAAAAGAACCAATAAAAACGAAATAAAACGACAACGTAACGACTCCGAGCCGAGTGGTGGTGGAAAACCGCCACACACCACCAAACCACGAAGCGGTTCAGAGCCCAGAGGCGACCGCGGCGCGGCGTACCATTCACACAATTGTGGCTACAACAGTATTAGAAACGGCTGGAATTTTGTTTCCTCTTCTCGCCTCGTTTTTTTTTGTTCACTTCTTCTGCTTTTATTTTTTTCTTCTTCTTCTTCTCTTAGTTGCTTTTTGTTTTTTTTCGTTTTTTTTTTTCCATTTCTTCGTTGTTATTATACGTTGAGTCAACAGTTGCAGATGGGGTTGTGTTTGTGGCCGAAACCGTCGATGGCGCGACGGTGTGCGAACAAGGTGGAAACTACAACCGTGGAAACGAACGGCTCACGGTTTAACAATTTCAGGCAGCAAGTAGTTTTCAATGGTTCCGAGTTAACAGTAGTTATGTCCAAGGTGAGGGGCACAACCTTTTTCTTCATTAATTCTTCGTGTTTGTTACTGTTGTTTTTTTTTGTTTTTTGGTATTTTGTTTCTGTTCTTGTTGCCCTGTATTCTTGATATAAAAAAATACATGTGCTAGATCGTTTGCAGAAAAGTGTCGTCCAAGTGCCAATTCTAAGTGTTTGCTACTAACTAAAAAAAAAAAACAGAAAAACGAAAATGGAAAATACTAATCGCAACACGTAAACCAAATCCCAAAACGAGAAAAGACAGTTTTCGAGTTGACAAACAACCAAAAGAATCAGTGGCGACCGTTTGTTCTGTGAATGAAAATAGTTGAAATCAGCGCAGCCATCAATCAATATAACAGTTAATTTAGTTGTAGCTGAAAAAAAAAAACTGAACTTCTGGATAACAGTTCTAGTAAAAAATAAAAAATAAAAAAATTATACAAAAAAGAAGAAACAAAAAAAGAATTACAACAGAAATGAAGAGAAAAAACATGGTAAAACGAAAAGTCCTGTTGTTCGGAATGTTTGTTGTTGTATGCGTTCTCATTGTTTATTTATCATTTTAAATAACACACCTATTCAGCTCATACCTGCACACCTGTATAGTTGTGAAGCGAGTTGCATGTTCTTTAAAAACAAAAAAAAACAAAAAACACAAAAAATACCTCAAAAACTATTATTGCTTGGTGTAAATCGCTTAAGACGATCAATTCTAACCTACAAACTACAATTTTTAAATTAGTAAAAATTAAGTGCTGGCAGGTTTCAGTTGGCTCCAATCTTATCAGTGCATCCTCCAATAAAACGGTTGATAAGGTCACGTGTTACAGTTTTGGCACCTCCGATTTTGACCAGTCTAGCCAGTTTCCGTTGCTGGATTTCTGCCTTAGAAAAGTAAATGTGCCCTTAAACATTCGTCTTATTACTCACAAATGCAACGACTATAGGTGCGAATCTGAGTGGCAATTTGCACACCTGACAGCAGTTTCCTCTTACATTGCATAACTGCATTAAGATTTGTTTGTTGGCCGTTTCAAATATGGTCAAATGCATGCACAGTTTCACTGCATCTACCAGCTGCATGCGTCATAAAATAAAAAAAGAGAGAAGCATAAATAAACGCCAAATCCATTTGCAGCGCCTCGATTTGGTGCGCTTTTCTGGGCGGCTATGCTTGCACTTTTCAGCCTCTGTTGACAAAACTCACTGCAGGCGGTTTGTCTTACATAGAAATAAAACTTTAAGTGCTAATTAGGTGCGCCGATAAAATGTGCAACAGTTGCCAGTTGCCTCACTACTTGTCAGTCATAAACAGTGCCATTAAATTGTGAAATAATTCTGCGCTTTTATTGGTATTTGAATAGCTTTAATGTATCTTCGGCAGATAATTGAAAATATGTTTCAAGGCCATTCGCAATGGTCTTTAACTTTTAATGTATTTGCATGTTGTTCGCACACATTGCGGCGTGGCGCGTCTTAAGTGCATATCCGGTCAGGCATTTGGAACAACGACAATACGTCAGTGCGGAATCTGTTGCTGCGTGTACGTCACACTTCAAATTAAATTAGATTAAACGAATTCAATTAATTTTATCGAATTTTATTGCCTTCGATATTGCCCAATCAACATATGAATCGCGATGTTCATACAGGAATTTTAAGCGTTTCCGGAGACATTTTGGTCCCGGATATCAATCATTCTTCCTGCCGGAATTGTTCGCAGTCAAGAATAGAATCTACACTGAGCAAAAAATTGTTACTAAATCAATGTTAAATTTTACTTAACCGATAATTAATCTTTTATTCTTAATTATTAATCAAAAAAAAAAAAACAAAAACAATTATCGGTGACAGTAATCAAATTGGTCAGTCCCCAAAAACCCACAAAACGATCGTTTTAAACGTTTCCTGCTTCCACTAAAAACAATCGATCAAGATTGAATTTCGATTGAAATCTTATGAAAGACCTTGAAATATTGTCGTCTTTTAGACGAGGTCTTTATTGAATGTACATTCCCCAAACTCCCCACCGTCCACCTACCTAGAAAATAGTGACAATCTCCTCATTGAATGACAATACACGCCAAATATTGATGGCTGATCGTCGCCTAACCAGTACAAAGTCAATTCAAATGTGGCATGCATATGTTATTATGCATCTCACGTATGTTTCACTTCTGCCACGACGATTGGCACTCTCTGTTCCTGTTTGTTGTTGTGCATGGAATGGAATCCATTGAATTCGGTGCGGATTAGTTGCGGGTATCCGAATGAGGAAGCTTCGAAAGTTATGCAGTTTTGGAAGTAATTCATGTTTATTGATTGGGATTTTGCAACAAAAAAAAAAAACAAATTGTTTCTGTGAAAAAAAAAAAAACACTGACTGGGCCTCATCATTTGGCTGGACAAATTGCTCAGCATCGGATGTCGATGACCGGCCTAGGCCACTTCTAACTGCATTCAAGCATATTTGTGTAGCATGAGCCAATTGCACAAAAAATATGTGCAAATCAGCTCATCGAAAGCGTATTTATCATTTCTCTCATGTGGTTTTGCATAATTAAATAAACACACGTATCCACGTCGTACTGTTCCAAATTCGTATTGAACACAAACCAATTTGAAAAGTTTTTTTTTTTTTTTGTTTTTTTTTTTGACGTAGCGCTCGCGTTTGCCACAGTGGAGCATTCCATGGAGCTTGGCAGTGTTTCACGCGGCTCCAAACGCTGCGTATGTGTACATATGTGGTTGGCAGTTCGGTTTTGTTGTTCAAATATCGGAAGTACACAAATTGTTGGATGCGCTCGAATTTAGGTGAGCCCGGCCCCCCCAAAACAGTTTCACGCCACCAAATTCTGCTGCGTACGCGCCGCGAAAAAAAATACACAAAAATAAAAAAAAATAAAATAAAATAAAAAGTGTGGTATGCTGGCTATGACCAGCAGATAATAACATACCAACATATATTCGTGTGTGCTTAATAAATACCGAAGCCGCGATACCGATGCAATGGAGAGAAACGCGTGTCTTATGTGAATTATGTGCGGCCACTTATATGGAAATTTGTGCAGACGCATTGTTGTGGTGTCAGTGGATTTTCCACGCTCATAAGAAGTAATAGAGTCGAAGATGCCAATTTCTAAGGACCTAACAAGGTAGGGAGCCGATTTGCAAGTGATCCAAGATGCTTTTGGGCACGACTTAAGGTATTCAGCCATTCAAAGATGTGGGGAATCTGTGAATGTGCTGGGAATGACAGATTCGCAACTGAATCAATCCAAATCCTGTCTCTTAAACTCTTAGGAAAGACATTAAATCTATCGCCAGAATATGAGGGTTAATTTTTGTTATCTAAATATTTCTAGTTCCCAAATAATCCTGCGATAATTCCCAAACAAATATTTAAAGATCACAACTAAACCCTTTCCATCTTCCAGCGAATCTTATCATCTAATCAACCTTCAAGGCGCTCAAATTTCTGTTACAATCCATAATTACCAACAACAACAAAACCACCAATAAAATATTATCCCGAATTGAGTCATCCTCACCCATACTCCATCCGAAAATAAAACCGCTCAAATCAGGCGTATCGATTCCTATCTAAAGAATGTGAATACAGTGATGGTTATCTGGCCAGGCTTTTATTGGTCACATCGATTAGGAATACAAACGAAATACTAACAATATCAGACACAAAAGTCAAATGGCCATTATCTCATTTGTTCGACTGTACACCAAGAATCGTCGATAAGGAGGCTTTCGCCTAACTTATACAAATGACATATGTGTCACATGCAAATCTATCAATTAGGCAAATGGAATGCCAAACGTGTGTTTGACACGTACAAATAAGCGTCACTTTGGTGCCAGCCTGTGCTCAATGTGGGTGGCCAACTGGTCAATGCGGACATCAATCGTCTTGAAGGCGTTGTAAGGTTTCGCCGCATGTTCTTATTGTTTGGCATTGGCTTCCTTCGGTCGTTTGTTTCTTAAGTGCCCGTGCGGCGGTAAGACAGTGGCTAAAATTTTGTATAGACATTTTTTGTATTTACTTGTTATAAAATTTGAGAAAATTCACGTGGTGGAATGATAATTTCTTAAGTCATTTTCCAGGGAATCTTAGAAGATTCGATTAGTGATTTTCTTACATGCAAGATCGTCTTAAAATTATGTTTTTTTATCAAATGTTTTCATTCATTTAGCAATATTTGATTAGTAATCTTTATTTCAACAACAACAAAAAATCCTTCTGATTTAGCGCCCTAAATGCCTTCTTCTTATATCAAGGTCATTCAAATAATTTTTTTCCGTTTAAAGGCGACAATAATTGTTGTTTTTTTTGGGGTTTTCTTATCAATTATTGGATATTTTTCGATAAATACCCACCGAAATCTTTAAGAGAGTAAACAAAATATTTACGAGGTAACGTCGATAAGGAATGTTCCGTTAAAACAATGGAGCAGAGAAAATGATTTGCTGATACGGTAATCAGCAAATGTTGTCCACATTGGCAAGCTAATTTCTATATACAAACACCAGCAAACCGTAAAGGAATGGCGGCACATCACACAAATGAACCTCAAAAAAAAAAACAACATAAAATACAACTAACAAATACAAAGAATTGATAACAAAAAAAAACAAATATATACAAGAACAAATTGATCTGACTTCCATTTATTGCATTCTATTTGTCTCTATTCAGTTGCCAGCCTGTTCATTGGCGAAATTGATAAGAGCCGCCACACGTAAATCACCTCAGTGGTAGTGAACACGGCGACCCAGCCGCTTCCGCAGTTTTTGTTTTCTTTTTTTGGGGAACAACAGCCCAGACCAAAATAAAAGAAGGAAAAACATTAAGAAAACAAATATTTACCACGCAGAAACTAAGACGAAACTCAAGTGATTAAATAATAGGATAAGAAGAAAAAACTTATGTGACAAGTGCTCAATCAGTGACTAGAGAAAAAGAAAAAGAAAGTAGTAAAAGACAGCCCAGAAAAGAGACACTAGAGATTAAGGGCAGGTAGAATTAAGAAGCGACAATAATGGCGTACCATTCGAATGGTGGGTATTCAGGTGACGAACGTGAGTCACGCAGCGGCGATGATCGTCCCGATAGTGACCTGGGCGATAAGCCGATCTACTTGCTGGAACATTTGGCCACATTCACTGTCAACAAAGAGACGGGCATCGTGTTTCCAGCTGATGGCATGCGACGACTGCTGCAGCTGGAGAAGACGACCGGCATCTGGTCACAGAAAATGCAATTATGCCTCGATCGGCAATGGGTGCTCATCATGGACTACGAGACTGGGGTAAGTTGTTTTGTTTTCCTGTTTTTGTTGTTGTTGTTGTTGTTGTCAATTTTTAGGTTAAGATCCTAACATCTTGAATCCGAAGATCTCCACTTCTTTGAACCTTGAATCTGAATTAAGATTATCAGATTCTTCCGAAGTTGGTTTCTTTGAGGATACTGATTACCGTTATGCTTTCACCTGATTTCGTAGTTTTTTAAGAAGTCTACCTTGACAGTTGAAATTCCATCAAACTTCAAAACAAATAGAGAACAAACTTCTTGATCTTTAAGATCTAATTTCCATTATCTTTTTATAGAACATTATCGAACGATTCCCAGCCTCATTGATTCAGACGCCGACGGCATTCACCAGCAACGACCCAATGGAAATGTACAACAACATTTTGGTATTCATTGTCGGCGGTGGCAGTGGCAGTCGCTCGGAAATGCACATATTTCAGGTAAGTCATCATGTTTATTCTGGCCAAAGTGAATCCGTAAAAAGAGATAGCAGTTTTCGCCTGCTTCTACGTCTGCTCACAATCGGCGTCGATTCGTCAACAAAACCTCAAGGTTACTGCAAACATTCAAATTTGAATTGCCAATTGGCACAGGAATTTGTATTAAGATGCTTATAAGACGTTGTAACAATAGCGACCAGTTTCTTGTTGTTTGCCCTCTCTTACTACTGCGCGTCTTGATTTAACGAGGTGCGGCCTCAATTGATCGATGAAAACAAAAAAGAAAAAAAAACAAAAAACAACAAAAAATCTTTGACTTGTCTTTTCTGTATGTTTTATCATTTATTATCATTTATCAGTGTCAAAGCATATCGGCGGTACACCTGGTGGAGGACTTAAAGCAGTTACGAAATGGTAAGCCAGCGTTACAACATCGCGAGACAATACCACAGCAACAGCAGCAGGCGCCACCGCCGCCGCCGCCCATCAAGAGTCAGAAAATCGTTCGCGAGTCCTTCAACTACAGTCACGAAACGGACTCGGAAATCGGCAATCTGAATGATGAGACCAGCTCCACATCCAGTGAGAAGTACGAGCGCGATGTCACCGTCCTGAATCACTGTTTCGACGACATCGAGAAGTTCATAGCGCGACTCCAGCACGCGGCGGCCGCCTCGCGTGAACTGGAGCGACGACTGCGCAATCGCAAATCGAAGAAGAAGGACCCCGGCGAAGGGCTGCTGACGCTGCGCACCAGACCACCGCACGAGAAAGAGTTCATCGACATCTTTGCCAAGTTTAAGCTGTCGTTCAATCTGCTGGCCAAGCTGAAAGCTCACATACACGATCCCAATGCACCGGAGCTGGTGCACTTTCTGTTCACACCGCTGGCGCTGATCGTTGACGCCTCGCACGACACCTACTACGATCCCAATTTGCCGTCACGCGTCATCAATCCGCTGTTGACGCGCGAGGCCATCAATCTGCTGATCAACTGTGTCACCAGCAAGGAGACGGAGCTGTGGCGGTCGCTGGGCGAGCCGTGGACCGTGCCCAAGGACCAGTGGAAGGGCCATACGGCCTCCTATCATCCGGTGTTCTTTGATGGCTGGTCGCCAGACTATCCGGTGGTCGATGAGCTGGATCAGGCGCCGTCGACACCCACCAACATGAAGAAGCGTATCGATTTGCAGCAGCATTACAGCGGCGACTATGATTATGAGACGTCACAGCAGTCACAGCACCAACAGTCGCCGTCCAGTCCAGGATTGCGCGACTTCAGTGCACGCAGCGACATCTCCATTGATTCCATCGAACGGAATGGCGGCATCGCTCACAATGGGGCGGCGGCCCAACAGAAATCGATGGCACCGATGGCGGCAGCTGCGGTCGCCGCCAATGCCGCCTCGTCGTCGGCCGTCATTCACGATCAGAGGAGTGCCAATGGCTGGATCGAGGAGATGCAGGCACGTGGAGCGAAAATCGTTCAGGTCACATATCCGCGCACAGCCAACAATGACAAGGAGCTGACTGTGGTTAGGGGTGAATATTTGGAGGTAAGGGCGGGTTTTTTTTTTGTTATTTAGTAATTTTTTGTTGTGTTTGTAATTCTTAACAATTATTTATGTCTTTACTTAATTCTATAGATCATTGACGATAGCCGTAAATGGTGGAAGGCGAAAAATAGTCGCGGACAAGTTGCTCATGTACCACATACCATTGTCACGATGGTCAATTACAATGACAGCCTTAATAGCCCAGCATATACACAAAATAATTATGGAAAACAATTAAATAGACAGGTGAGACATTTTTCTTATTGAGGTAATATCACTCAGTTTTTTTGGATTTTGAGTTAACTTCCAAAAAACAATATTCGTTCAATTCTTTATTACATCTTAAGGACTATGAACTTATAACTAAATGAAACTGATAAACAAAAAAGTTAAGACCCCAAATAAATTTAAGTTAAGATCCTTAACTTAAGTTTTTTGTATTTATTTAGTATTTATTTACAATCAGAATTAATAATAAATTTGTTTTTGGTATGTGAAGGACTCTGTTTCGGAGAGATACACACAATCGGGCGACAGCAATCCCGGAAATGGGCCAGCCGCGCTCCAGCCAGCCTCTGCCGACTGGGTCCGTAACAAGCACATCGGTAAGAAGGGTGAATTTCGCTACTTTTAAATAGGCCGCGTCTTAAGACCACAGTTGTTTGTTTTTGTTTATTAATATAATTATGTTTTGCAAGTGGAAATAATAACTTTTTTTCTGTGACAAAGTAATTTATGTCTGTACCTTTGTTCTGTGTTTTGTCCAAAATATCAGTTTATATTATATTTATATATATATATGTTCTGTTTTTATTTACTTGTATAATCTACATGTAGCCAATGGAGCTTTTGTGTATGTTTTTTTTTTTTTTATTATCTTTAATTATTATTTGGTATTACAATGTATGTGTATAAAACAAAAATAATTCTATAAATTTGTCCTTAATTTTTATATTTGATGTTAAAATGATAATATATATAAAAAATAGTAAATAATGATTTTATTCAAACGAATAGACAGACAATAATAGGTTAGCGACTCAAAAACTATGGTGAAAACAGTTGAAATCATCGTAGATATATTTTTAAAAATTAAAAAAAGAGAAGATAGCAATTAGATATATTTAAAATATAAATACAAATTGAACCTGAAAAACACTTGCAATCAACGGCAAACGTTGTTAAATGTTAGAGATGTTGTTGCAATAACTAATTACAAAACATATGAATTAATTTAATTAATACTTAACTATTTAGGGGCTCATTATGAACTGTTAATTAATTTATTATCTAGCCAGGAAGATGTTTTAAATGATTTGTTTGTTTTAAAAACTGTAATCGTTTTGTTACTGCAGTTACATTTCACATGAATATTATTTTAAAACAGTTTTAGGCGCTTTAAACGTTGTTTAGCTATGAGGGTTTTCTATTTTTAAACATTTAAATGTTAAATTCTCTTTTAACCATAAAAAGAAGTAAAACTAAATGAAAAATATGATAATACAATTCAAATATATTTTCGTATTAACTGAGACAATAGAAATAAATTCATATTCAACAACAACAACAACAAAAATTGACCAGCAAAACGGTGTAGGATACTGAATTCAGTTAAGCAATTATGAAAAATATTTTTATTTTGAATAAACAAAAAGTTCGTCCTTTTTTCGAGCTGATCGTTCTTCGAGGGACATAGTCGGATAAGGGAGTTCGAGAAGGGGGAGGGGGAGGGGGGGGGATTTGCATTCTTCGGGCTGCTCGCTTGTAGTTCGACTGTCGAAGTTCATTGTAGCAACTCTTAGGCATTAAATGGGACCTCGAAACCGAGGTTCCCAAATTTTTGTTCTTTTTTTTTTTTAACATTTTAATATCGAATTAGTATATTGAATTAAGTATTGTATTTAAATATATATTATTTGTTTCAACAGAACTCGCTATTGTGATATGTTTTTATTTGTTATGTGTTTACAGAAAAGCTTCATTCATTTGTGGTAATATTCGTTGTTGTATTTAAGCGTAAAATTGTTCTCACAGCTTTTTGTTAATTGTCGCCATAAATAATTTCGTAGAATCTGCAGACGTGAGGAGAAGTTAAATATTTTCATTTTCTTGTAAAGAAAAGTATAACTTAATGTCCAAAAAAGAAAAACAATGTACTTTTAATTTGTGTCCTTTTCCATAATTCTAATCATTTTTCCTTTTAAATGTTTTTTTTTTTTTTGATTCACTTCAAACATCTCAAAGCAAATGTTTTTCCTTATTTTATTGATATTCAAAGCCCAATGATTTTTATTAAAACAAAATTCTGCTATAAAAATATGTTTTTGTTCCCACCAACTAAAGTTAAGCTTCCTAATAACGTCCCATAGACATCATCTAACCGTAAGTATCAGTATTCTCATTTATAATTATTGATTGAAGTTGTTTTTAGTTTAGTCTTGGCTAATTCAAATTTCTGTGTTTGTTCCTTAAATACTTACAATAAATAGCAAAAAAAAACAAAAAAAAAACACACAGTCATTAACATTCACCTAACCACTGTTCCCTTGCACCATTGTTTATAGCAAGTGGTTCATTGTCTGGTTCAATGAGCAGCGAAGAGGATATGGTAGAGATGCGCAGCGATCGGGCCACGATCGGTAATGGCATGAATGTGCCGCCGCCACCGCCGCCGCCGCCGCCAACAGCAGCGCCGGCGCCCCCACGCACGCTGTCACGTCCTAACTCAATGTGTATGTGACTCTAATACGGTGTTTCCATTGGCAAATCAAAAAAACACAACTAACCCGGGGTTTAAGTGACTAAATCCTAATAAAACCAACTTTTCAATTGCATGAAAAGCAAGTTAAAGATTGCCAATGGAATCTTATCAGTGGACTGAATTGATTTAAATCAAACGCTTCCTATTTAATGCAATCATTTGCAGCGCGTCAATCCATCATTTCCAACACATCGACAATGGGCGGTGGCCCACAGGATGTGATGCAGGAGGAACTGAAACAGGTGCTGACGCTGTTCCGCGAGAAGCGACGCACTATCGAGATAATGCGTACACCGGAGATATTCATCCAGCAGTCGTCCTCCTCCAATGATGTGGAGAGATGGCTGGTGGCAAAGGGCTTCTCTGACAAGGTGGTGAAGAAGATGCACGGCCTCAACGGCAACGAGCTGTTTGCATTGAAGCGCGATACTCTCGAGGACTATTGTGGACATGACGAAGGCAAACGACTGGCATCACAAATCACCGTTCAAAGGAACATTTCCGGGGTAGTTTCAGCGAGATTCTTGCTTTTCTAGTTGGAAGAATTCATTTCTAATTGTTTTTAATCCTGTTTAGTACAAGACGGCACGATCTACAGAGCTACAGGCAATCTTGGCCAAGGCAAGAAAGAAAACCGAAGTGGAGTGATTGCTTTAAGACAACGAAATATGTACACAGATTGGCAGAACGGTATATTTATGTTTTTTTTTTGAGTAGTCCTGCTATTGTTCTACAACTTCATTGATATGGGAACGAAACTTATGGAATTTGTATACAAACTTTTATAATTACAATATATTGTTATTTGTTAAACATTATTATAAACTCAATGTGGGGACTTTTCTTATTCCAAAATGCCTTAAGAAATCAAACTAATCATCATTTCACATGCAATATACATTTATTCACTTAAAACCCGCTTAATATCAAACTCGTTGCATCTAAACATATTTAAGGCATCTCTAGATTATCCTGTTATCCTGAAAACAACTATAGAAAAATATAATTACAAAAATTTACAACAGACTAAAATCTAAGTGGTTCCTATACACAAAGCAAATACACTAAGAGTCCTTCAAAGGACAAAATTCTCTTGCTGCGAATCCTTATTTCTCTAGTAAATTCTGATTCTGGTCCCTGAACGGTGGCAGTCCAAACTTTTCCGGCTTAAATTCCAACAACGAATTAAGGACGAGCGTAGCTTCCTTGCGCAGCTCACTAGCAACATGCTCATCCGGCACCATAACCACTTGCATGCCCGCCAATCGAGCTGCCTTCACGCCATTTGGTGCATCCTCAAACACGAGACACTTAAAGAAGTTTAAATCAATAAATCATCTTAAACACGCTTATGAAGATAAACTCACTTGGTCCGGCTTTGGTGCATCGGCGAATCTCTTCGCCGCCACTAAGAATATATCGGGCGCCGGTTTCCCCACCTTAACATCCGGATCCGTAGAGCCCATCACCTTGTGCATGAACAAAGCGAACAACTCCTTGAGATTGTGCGTCTTAATATCCACCATGTAGTCACTGGAGCTGGTCGCCAGTGCTATGGGCACATTGTGCTCGTGCAGGTGCCGGATGAGACGCTCAGCGCCTGGCATCAGGTCGCAATTGGCCAGCTCGACGGTGCCCAGCTCAGTGAAGCGATCCATGAATTGGCGCACGGTGATGGGCAGCTGAAGGTCACGCACAGCTATTTCGGCGGTCATCTGTTCGGTGGTGCCCATGATTCGCATGCGAACATCCCACGGATAGGGGCGACCATTCTCTTCAGCTATTGTCTTGACCAGTTTCAAGTAGATTGGCTCCGTGTCTGTAAGTGCAAACAAACAATTGGACAAATTATCGATCGATTTGAAATGGAATCGCCCTAACGGTGATTGGTATATTCAATCGATTTCGCATTAACGGTGCACAACTCTTTAGCAGCAACACGTTTAAGACAAAACAATCGATGCCAGACAGTCAGCCACAGCTGCTTGGCCACACACTGAAGGAGGACGAATTGGGTTTGTGTGTGTCGCCCACGCATGGAAACATCGAAATTATTGATTTGCTTGTTCAACACTTCTGTACATGACCTTCTCAAGGATGTTTTCCTAGCAATTGTTTTGGGAACAGAACTCAATAAACGCCGGCTTTGTCTCAGCGTACGGGCTTTTCTCGACGCTTCGACAGCAACACGTGCGACTTTTGGCGAATTCACTGATACTATCACTTAATCCTTGAGCAAAATTGCACTTGTCTTGTATACTCACTCAGGATGAGACCATCCATGTCGAAGATAACGTGCGTCGCGTTCTGGGTCATTGTGGCTAGATGGCAAGGTTGACTGGTACTGAATGGATGGTGATTTACTGTAATTGTTCTTAAGTCGGGCGATGTCGAACTGTGTCTTGTGAGTGACAGGACAGGACTAGACTAAGCGATCGATTGCCTTTCGATATGTGTCGGTGAAGACTACAATCGTTACAGCTTGAACAGCTTCTTTATATATACGAGTTGAGGGTGAGTTTGTATTGGCTGTTTTACCGGTTGGGATAAGTCTATTGTAAAGTTTTTTCGGTAGATTTCTACTAAAATTGAACGCTCAATATCTTTACACAACAAACATCTTAACATATGTTAATTAGTGTACTCACATTTTTACAAAACAAATTATTGTCTGACCACCAGCACTGCCGCGCACTGATACGGCCTGCAAAATTTTCCACAGCAGTCAGCGCTGAGTTCAACAAATTCCAGCATATAACATATTATGCTGTTTTCAAGTACATACATATTTACTAAACAATAGCATTAAGTAATGCACTGGATTGTGTAAAATGAAGACGATTGCATTCGGCGTTTCAGTTATTTTCCCTAATCTATTGTTTGAACGAGAATGACATTGATGTACCTTAAGGTTGTAAGGGCGATGCAACTGGTAACTTTCCGTTGAGACGATGGAAATTTCCACAATAGAACATACCTAGGACAGGTATAAGCGATATATGCACAAAAGGAATGAACATCAGCTGCATGCACATGCTTAATATTTCAGGATTAAGGAATAGTTGGCCTTTTGTGTTCTGAGGAAGTTATGCTAACCCTTAAGCTAGTAAGAAATAAGAAATTTTCTCATAATAAATAGTCACTTGAATCTAGTTTCCTTTATGCCTTTTAAAGTGTTTCAAATAAGATTCCTTGGCCGATTTCTGTCTAGAACTGTCGCTGTTTTGTGATATTATATTTAGTTTCTTATTTGATTGTAAGCAACCTTAATCGATTTTTTCTAGAAACTGCAGAGCCATCTGTGAAAATACACATAAAAGTCTTGAGAAAAATTATCTACGACAGCAACCACTTATTACATATCTTAAAGAAAATCACTCATATTTCTCAGTACCAGGTTGGTGTCTGAAAGAATACTCAATTACTCTCCTCTTTTGGTGTGTGCACTTGATGTAAATCTATTGGTGGACTTGCATGCCCATTGCCCAAGGAAGAATATTGTTGCAATTGGTATCAAGATATTATTGAACTCAAAAATATAAAATCCTTTAAGTGTTCCAAGAAATTATTGGTTTTAAAAATTTGCCTTTAACCAAAAACTTGTATTTGTAAAAATACTAATTGGTCACATAAATTTAAAATTGTTTCCTAATGAAGTAAGATTGAAATAAGGAAATCGGTTACGAAAGAATTCCTTCGTCAGAATATTCCTGAAAATTATTCAAAGTTGTTTCATAAATTCATTTTAAAAAATCTGTAAATAAATTAACTAAAGATTGTTATAGAGAAATTTCGGTTGTGTAATTAAGAAACATCTTCTGAAAAACTTACACAAATTGAGTGAAGTTTGAGTGAAATTGAGATTCTTTCTTAAACTTCTAGATGAGACAAACAGTCTGTAAAGTGGCGTATTTAAGGACCTCTCATGTTTAATAATAAAAATTGTTTTAAATCCTGAAAGAAACAGCCTCGAGTGTTAAATATATTGACATTGAACGTCTCAAGAAAAGCAATTGCAATACAGAACGAAAACAATCCAAATAGTCTGGCTGCTTATTAGTTCAATTAAATACATTCACTTTTATTATAAGTTTATAATCGTCTTAAATATTATCTGTTTTGAATAAATAAAACAAAACGTGTTTGATTGAAAGAAATCATTAAACATTTACAAATAAATTAATAATAAATATGCATTGTACAGAAGTATACAGTTATGTGGATTCGTTTTTCTTAGTTTTTGTCTCAATTTTGTTTTCCATTTTACTAGAAAATACCTAAATTGGTTTTAATACAAATGTAAGGGTGCATTTATATGAATGGTTATAAGTACAGGCGTCCTGTGGAATGGAAAAGTACGTGTCAATGACAGGACATTTGGCCAAACGCTAAATGCTACTTACTCCGACGAAAAAACCTTTTTACTAAACAATATTAGAAAATAAGACTGCACCAAAGAATATAGACAAGAATTGTTTGTTAATTGTTATGTGGTCTGAGGATTATGCAAAAGCCGAATGGTCGTCCTTCAATTAATTTTGTTTTAGTTTTTTTTTGTTTTTTTTTGGGAATTTTTTTCATTTTTACTTATATATGGGTAAATATAAATGGCGAATGGCGACAGCCACACAAATCGGCCGTGTTGTTACTGTTTAGTGTTAATTCTATACATACTCGAGTAACACAGAAATTGGTCAAATGTACAATTTGCATACGTGGAGGATACACACATGTAACGGTGTTGCAGTGTACCTAACGATTACAATTTTCACTTCATAGTTTTAATTTTAGTATATATTAATAGTCCATGTCCAGATCGACTGGTAAATGTCGAATTCGAACGAAAACACTTGCAAGCTTTGTCCAACACTTTCTTAATTCCAATTATTTCTCACGTTTTGTCAATAGTTGATAAAATAACGAGTTTCCTTTTCTTTTTTCTTTTTTTTTTTTTTTTGTTAATAAATAGAGAGCAAGATTGTCCAAACAAAAGGAACTTGCTTTAAAGAAGCGCATCAGCAAAATAATGTCAACGAAATCAATGAATTGTTGCAAGACAATTCGCCTACAGCTGGGTGGTGCCGGCCAGTACCGAATTTCAATAATAATTAGTATTAGCTGGGTGTCATGTGGGTGTGAGAATATGATGGAGTCACATCTTTGGTAAATTGTGTTTTTCTTCATTTCGTCTTGTTTATGTAAATATTATGGAAAGCTCAGTATTATGTAAGTTTAAGAAAATCATGTAGATAATTTCGTTTGACATTAACTACTGTTCCAGCCAGGAGCCGCCGGTGCCCGTGTTGGGTGATTTCAGCTGAAATTTTAAGGATTCCAAATTAGTTTCGTAAGGAGTTGGTAATTATAGTCAGATTGTACCTTAATGTTGAACTGCTTTAAAGTCCCCTCCAGGGCTTGGGCGTTGCCAGAAAAGTATGCAGCGACTGCATTGTGTAACATCACCAGCTGTTTGTGCATCACTTTTATCTGAAATGTTTGGTAGTTAATTAGTTTTTATTCCAGAACATTTTTCCAGAAATTCTATCATTTTTTTGAGGTGAAATTTGGATGCAATTCAAGTTATTTTAAAGGAATCTGCTTCAGTTTTTCAACAAAAACTCCAAAATTTGTAAATCTTTGATTTTCTTAAAAATCTGTTAGAAAAGTTCTCATCAACCCTTAAAAATAATAGAGTTGTTTAGATTAAACATTTTTTTATCAAGAAGGATGCAAGGATGCTAGGATTATGTTCAGTTTCCTTCAATGTAATTGAGCCCCCGACTTAATTTCAATTAAATCCGGTTCGTACCATATTTCGCTTCAAAACCAGGAATAAGGATTTAGTTAAGGATCTTCCAAAAAAGGTATCCTTAATTCTGGATGTACATTCAAAACTTCTTTAGCTCACCCGATTTTCATCCAGGAATTGCATTTTGACGGACACATCGGCACGAAGCTTCTCATAATGCTCCTTGTGCTTGGCGAAACTTTTCTGTGCATCATCGACATTTGGACTGACCGGTTCCGGCTTGGTGTTCTCCAAATCCATGCGATACGCATCAAATTCAATTCTACAACCAAACGAAACAGATGCCAATGCTAATGAATTCGTCCCATAACTGGGTAATCGCCCAAAAACCTACCGCGCCGTTTCGTACTGTCGCACCGTAATCAGGGTGTCCTCTATTGTCTTGTTGCACAAGGTATTGACGGACGATGTGAAGAAGTTGAGGGCGCTCAGCAACAGCTCACCATTCTTGGTGAGGCTGCGCTGTGTCTCCGAATTGTAGAGGAACTCCTCCTGCAGTTCGGGACTCTTTTGCGCCAGCTCCGAGAACGTCTCGGACAGGGCATGCTGGGTGATGACAACGTGGTGAAAGTGCGACGTAAGGGCGCGCGTCAGTCTTAGTATTTGCATGTATTTGCGTTGTGTGTCGCGCAATTGTTCGATTTGCGCCTCCAATTCAGAGTCGACGGTTCGCGTGGACTTGCCCAGCTTCTCCAGCATCAGCTGGCGCGTACATTTGTATGTTGATATGCTCCAGTTTTTCAGTGTGTCTATTTTGGAGGCGCTATTCTTCATGAGGGTGGACTCTCCGTTGGGCGTGGGACTGGTGGCCTGCATCGGTGTTGTTGGAGCTGTCAATGGACACACATTAAAATGGACACTGCAATTGACAAATAGTGGACTTAGTGTACCTGAAACATTGCGCAATGGCAGACTGGTGGGATGCTTGAGTCCGCGCGGCTCTGTTCCCGACTGGATGGCACTGTTGCTCTCGTTCATTGTCGGCGTATCCTTCAGCATCTCGTGGATACTCCGCTCTGAATGGCTGGTGTGAGCCATTTCGGGTGCAGCGATTCTCTGTGCCAGCCGAATCGGATTTGGTTTTCACAATGGTATCACCAGATTGGGACAACCTACAGCTCTATCACAGCAGGCAAATCACAAATAGTTGGTCGCACTGAGTACAATGGATAGGGGTGGGAAAAATCGATTCAGTTAATAGATTGACACTACACGGAATTTATGTTTGGCTTTTATGTAAATGCTCTGTGAACGGTAATTCACTGATTTGTCTTTGGTCAAGATTGGGGTGGGACCAGTCACAGCTGGGGGGCGGCGATGCAGCTTCAATTATCTTTACCGAAATTCACTTTGGCGACACATCTACTCCTTTTTGCACCGACTGAGTTAATTTATGGCTAGTTAATTTGATCCATTTTTCGCCGATACGAGTGTCGATTTTACATATAGTTTTGTGGATATGAGTGAAGTTGGCAGGATATTTTAGATGACTCAGTCTTGCTACAGGGTGTTTGAATAAATTTATATAAAACCAAAAATCTCATCAAAAAAGGATATTTTTTAAGCATATATTTTTATTAGAGTGGCTAGAATAATGGTTGCTTGTTTCATTTTAAAAAAATCTAATGAGTCCTTCCGATTCGAAAATGTTTTTGAGTATCAAGTTTTCTACGATTTACTGTTAATTTTTCTGAAAACGGATGTTCGGTTTTATTGCCAATTAGATTTTTGATTCACATATATTTAATAAACCAGTTTATGGACAAAATTTTTCATGCAACTAAATATTTAATATATATTTAGGCAAAAATTGAAATAGGTTTCAGCTTAGACTAACAGTAAACGTCCAATAGATGTCGCTTTACCTAAATGACCGCAATTTTCAAAGCTCACAACTGTGCAATTTTTGCATTATCGAGATTGGAGTGTCTCATCCAAAATTCATTGAATTTTAAATTAAACAACGTTTATTAATTTTTTTAGAAAGTATACGCTAAATTTGTCTTAAGATCCTTCTAAAATTAAAAGAGAATGCTAGAGAATTAAATATCGAAATCATTGTCAAATATAATATAAAAAAAAATCTGAAAGACCTTAAAAACCTTATTTTCTAAGGACCTTGGAAGCTTTTTATCTGTAGCTATGGAAATGTGAGATAAAAATAAAATACAACGCTCAGTAAACTGAAAATCTTCAAAATTAATTTGATTGTAAGAACTAATACATCTTAAAGTCTTTTCAAAAGCATCTTTTGAAATCAATAAATTTGTTAAAAGAAAAAAAAATTACAATAATCCATGGAATGCACTTGTGGCTGTCAACGATTCACATATAACCAAACATAGTCTTGCTCAGTAAATCATAAGAAACACGATAAATCAACGGCCAATCGCTATCTGCGCCATTTCACAGCATCTTAGCTGCTTAAGATACACGTAGCCTAGCACATTTGCACGAATTCGCTTCGATAAATGTCGATACACGCACGAAAACGATGCACCTTGAGTCTTGACGCGGCAAATTGGAAAAATTAACGTTCCTGGCCGCCATCATTCCCAAGGGTCTCAGTCCAGCCATGGGAAATCGCCTATTTATTCAACTATTTGATATTCACTAAGCCACTGGCATGCTGCGCATCGTTAAGTTATGCGCATTAGTTCGCCAAAGCTGAGCCACACCGGCATAGATGATTCAGCACAGCTTCCTGTGGCGTGCCACAGCATCCATATTGACCATGATGGCCACATCCTGATATTGAAGCTAAATATTGTTGCACATTTGCAAAAATACAAAAAGCGCGCCGATCATGCGCGCACATCTGTACTTTCGTCAGAGCGCATAATTTTTGTAGTTCCTTTTTCATTTTACTATACCATCGTTTTGTTGTTGTGGTTATGCTGAGAATGTATGTTGCAAATGTAGAAAAATTGTATCGGACGCGGAATTCTTCGTCTTCAATGGCTGTTCTGTGCGATCTGTACGTGCGCTGTTCCTTACATGTAGAGAGGCTTTGCGTGCGGCGCGCGGTGACCATAAACAAGTTGCCGCTGTTTTGTGCGCGATTCAGCATAACAAAAATGAACGAAAAACAAAAAAAAAAACAAAAAACAAAAAACAACAGACTTACCATCCGTCTGCACGTTGTGTGTACATATATGTATGCACAAATTTGGCGTGAGATAAGACGTGGGGCACAAGGGGGAGGCATGGGTCTCTGTATGGAATGGAAGTCGCGACATAACACACAAAACTGACTTTGCCCATATACGGTGCATCCAAGGGACTCTACACATCGCGGATTCTTTTCACAAAATGTGTAATGCCTGTCGTCGGCCAGCGACAATTTGAAGAAGATTTGTGACTACTGGAGTTAGCTTCCATTTAACCATGATTCCCAAGTCCTTAGAAGCCCTACGTGTTTTTCAGTTCGGTTTGTTTCATGGGCAGAATTTCAGGTATCGGGAAGAATTAGCGTGATCTTTTCGTTGTAGGGAATATCCTTCCAACTATATATATACTCTAAAAGCCCAAGAGAAGCTTAAGGAATGAAAGAAGGGTTCCAGGCTCCAGCAATAATCCCGGCCGAGTAATTCCCCACGAAAACAAAGACCTTCATCAAATCAACACGTGCATCAATTGGCCAGTGCATCTCCCACTCTACTCCTGTAAAGTAGGGCCCTTGATGCGCTGATGCAACGTCGATTTGCGCGCATCACCCGCCACAATTACCGCGCCTCTATTGATATATTAAACGAACAGCGCAAGCGTATAAATATTGATACAAACCGGCCAAGGTAGTGATTATATAGTTCTGATGATATGCCACAGCAGCGCATACTACTTGAGCATATATGCAGCATATATGTTTTTTTATGGCAATAAATTTAAATGCGTTACATTATTCCCCCCAGTGCGACGCAACCGATCATACTTTTCATAAATATTATGCGAGCGCGCGCCTCCATTGGGTCGGGTGCGCATGCGCGTCTGCGGCCGTTGCCATGCCATTACTTTTTATATTTATTATATGGATTTTAAATAATTGGTTTCTCGTTGGGATGTTGGCCTGGTGGCTGGTGCCTTTGAAGCGCTTAATTGCAGCCTGGGACATGTCGTTCACGGCACTGCAGGTTACTGCACTCATAAATCATGCAAACCGATGACCACATCATGTTGATTGGTTTTAGGTAAAATCCGATACCGAAATACCAACATTTGATGTGGAAACCTTGGCAATCCTTAAGGTATTCCATTCGCCTTGAAATTTTTCTTTTTTTAAATCCGAAAATTGTTCTAATAACAACATACTATTCGATCAGTTCATAAGCAGAACTCCAAAGAAACTGATCTTAAGATGCTTCAAACTTTGGCCCCGCATTGCAAAGATGTGTCAATTTCCCTCTTAAGACGTTACTGTAATCGTCTTTAGTGCGAAATTACGATTTTCATCAAACATTTATCTTGATTTTGCTCTGGTTGGCCAGAATTGGAATAAAATCTTTCTCTTCAAGAAAGTAGTAAGGAAACGATAAAATTGACTTAAAACCATCTTCGTTAAGCAAATGAAGTCATTGATCTACAAAATGTAAGAAACATTTTTAATAGCCTAACGAAGACATTAAACGGATAATTTATTGCCATTTAATTAAAATACTTTAATAGAAAACAAATAAAGAGAACTCTAATTGCGCTAAGTCATGTGATTTCAGGCTCTTAGCTAATTGCATTTCTGACATAAAAACGCAATAAGTTTCGGTGCATTCCAATTTGAAATGTTTAAAGATCATAATTTTCTTATACGACTCACTAATTGAGTCATCGCTGCTCTTTATGTCTTATTTCATCTAATACACTGACAAAAGTTAAGAAAATCGTTTGAAGCTTTAGCAATTAAATGTTGACCTTAAAATGAATTCAGCTGCCAAGAGCATCACTCCTTATCAAGTCAATTATTAGCATACCTTTAAGAAAATTGCATTCTCGCTACAAATTATAGATGCACACCGTTAAACACTTAAGACGATCGCCCGATGGACAATTAATCATGTTGCTTCCAGTTTCACATAGGCAATTCGTTATAGACTCTCCCATTAAAATGCACTTCTTCAGACAGCAAAGAAGCTGGATGTCTTTAAAAATGTTCGTTGAGATTGCAAATTAATACGTGATAATTGCAAATGATGGGTGACATGGTGACTTCCAGCTGCCAATGCAAGCGACTAGGTGGTAGAGAGGCGGCTCATCCGCTGCACCGTCGTTGCCCTCCCTAGCATAAGATTGGTATCGTCGTAATTGCAGTCGCTTAGGAGGATATGCACTATGTTTAGGAGACATTCACCTTAATGTAAACTAAATAGGAGAACGAAAAACCGTATGCAAGAGAACAGCAACAAATGTAATGCATTCCTTGTTAAACCGGCTGAAAACGTGCAGAATTCTTATAATTAGTGCACATCAAGTGATAGAAAGAGGGAGACAGACACTTAATTGTGAAAGAGATACTGTGATAATGAGAGAGTAAGTGTGTGAGAAAGAGAGAGAGAGAGAGAGAGAGAGAGACGATTTGCTACTGCAAGCGCGGATCGCCAATAGCTTGGCGAGCGTGCAATCTATGATGCAGTTCTCGCCGATTTCAAGGTCTCTGTGTGCATTGTGGATGGGCAGAGAGTTCATTGAATGGAGGGATTAATCTCACGACTGGGAAATGGCCATACAAGTGAGTATCCGCGTCGTCCCAAACTCCCTATGCACTTTTTCAATTGTATATGTGCATTTAGAAACTGGATTGTCTGTAAGTGCACACCTTCCGACTGTAGTGCAGTTGTGTCGCTGCTGTCTATGCTGGAGAAGAGACTAGTTTAGTCAGTTTTTTTGTGCTGTCCCAAAGATGGGACTGTGGAGGATATAAGACAAAAAAAACAGCGACGCTGCGACGCTGTTGCTGCGAACACACGAATAAAAGTTAGCGATTAAATCGTTATAAAGATCAAGTTGCAAGAGTTCTTAAGTTATAACTTAAAGAGCACAACTGCTGCTTATAAATACTGAATTATGTGCATAAGTACTTATTTGTATCTTAATTGAGTAAAATTTAGAAGAATGGACATCATGACAGCTAGTCAGACTGGTATCGATGCAATTGATTGGTTGCAAAAGACTTTTGTTTTTTATTTTTCACGAATGAAAAGCTTTTAAGACAATTACTTTGAATGCTTTGAGTGAAGACAATGATCTATGATGGCAATATTTTTGTTTAAAAAATTAGTCTAATCAATAGAGGACGATTTTTAAGATCTTTGAGTAAGATCAGGAACTTTGCTAGTTTCTAACCAGCTCTTAATTTGTTTAAAGATCATTTTACTAATCTTTGAGTTGGTTTTATGTCCAAACCAAATGCCAAAAGTGCAGAATGGTCGGCCTACGAGTCACGAAGCATCGGCAATTTACCAGCAACATAAAAAATGGCGTGCAAAGGTTAAAAGCAATAAACTGCCATCACATGGGTGGCCACTGGCGTATGCAAAAATGCAGTTGCAGTGCATTGCGAATTGGCATCATCAATCTGTAATGAGATTTTGGAAAAAATTTGTGAGATAAATCTTATTCCAAGCATATTTACTGCAAGTTTCTAACTTAATTATATGGAATAAGATGCTAATTGCGAGGTTCCACTGCTAATTACTACAATCAGTATGCAAAATGACTGCAGCAAATCTTAAATGTCACTCATGACCTCGCCATTTCCTGCCGCTACAACAAATCGATTGGATTTCTGTTTCAGTTGACTTGTTTTTCTTTAAGATTTGTCACCCATCTTAGAATCGCCGATAACTGATAAGCAAGTTTTTGTTGACTTTTTTGTTTTCTTTAAAATTTGATTTGAGATTTGTCATCCATATTAGATTCGCCTATAACTGATATGTAAGTTGTTTTTCCACATTTGACGTGTACAAAAATGTATTTACTGCCACGATGAAGATTTAATTTGGCCACGATGCATGAATAGCAAAAGGAATCGAGCAAAGAAAAAGAAAACTGCAATTATAACATGCAACTTCACACCAACCGGATCGAAGGTGAGCAAATAACGGCACCTGTTGGTTTTCTTATTACATATCTATACTTATAGATGCACTTTAGAAGTTGAGAATTGCAAAGTTTTGCGCACTTTATGTAAAAGAAAATGATTAGTTTGTAAGATAAGTTACAAGATTTTATTAATTACCTAATTGTAGTTGAATAATTTTCATAAGGAAATATTTCTGTAATTGTTATTGGCTTTATATTATTTTTAGAACCAGAGTGAGAAGTCTAAGAGTAAGAGTAAGAAGTTTAAGATAATTCTAATAAGAATTTCCTATAGTCTTTATGGCCAGAAAACAATTGCAACAGATTTTGACTGCAAATACTTAAACAACTAAATTAGAAATTGTATCAACAATTTCTTAGAAAAATATTAAGAAGGAGATTTATATAGAAATAATTAGATGAGGAAGTTATTTGATGTAATCTGTAGGATTAAAATCTTATTTGAACCAAAATACTTAACCGACTGGTCCAAATCCCGATAAAAAGTCCAGACTATTTATCTTTACCAATGTTAAAATACAATAGAATGTTGAATGACGGTTGGTACGCGGGAACTCCAACTACCATTGGCAGTTAAATGTCGCCAACGGTGGTGGAGTTACCAAGCCCCAAGACGTTTATGCAATTAAACAAACAAATAATTCTCTTCTTAATATCCACAATTCACTTCAGGTAAGCAACAAACAAAACCAAAAAACGATGAGAAAAAATACACCAAAAACACTAAAATAACACTTTCCACTTTCAATTAAACACCGGCCGGCATCTTGAGCACAGGTAGGGCGGCATCTTCATTCACAAGTTGACGCGACGATGTGCTGTTTGGTAATAATTACAAGAAAACTGAAAGAGGAGACGTGATTAAGTGCACACCAGTCGATGTGGGTAAATGGCTGGGCATGGCTGGGTGCCATGTCGGCACTTGTTGCTTCTTGAGTCAACTGCTAAGATCTGTAGTCGGCGAAGGCGCTGTCAAGGTATAAAAGTTCGGTGTGGTAGGGCGGTCGCGGCCGCGTCGTCGCCTCGAAGATCGCGCCAACACCATAACACACCGCAAACACAAAACAAAAAAAACAAAAAAAAAACAAAAATAGGGGGAAAACAACAAAAACCCTCGACAAAACAACGCGATACGTGCACGATGCGAGACGCGACGCGACCTGAAGACGGCGAAAAGAAAAAAGCTGTAAGACGACTATTGTGAGCAAAAGCCTATGTGCCAAGTGCAACAATTGTGGCTGACTTATTCTGCGTCTTTTTGTGTCTACTGCCACCTTTCATTCCCTTATTGTCGCCGTCGTCGTCGTCGTCGTCATCGTCGTCGTCGTCGTCGTCGCCGCTGCCGTCGTCGTGGTTGGTGCGGTGGCGGCGCACAAAGATGCAACCTCGCGGCTCGCCTATACAATTTATGCACTTTGCTGTCTTTTGTTCTTTTGCTGACTGCATTCTGTTACATGTTGCAGAAATGTGTTATTTTCATATAGTTATATATAGCACTCACGTCATCAACAGCCGTCCCTCTCCACGCCAGTGAAACGCAATGCTCCCATAGGTGTTGTCTGTGTGTTCATACCCAGCGATTGTGCATGGGCAGTGCACTTGTGCAAAATGTTAATAAAATGCATCTACTGGCCTTGAAAATGGCCAGCATTTAAGGGGTTATCGAACGTCTTTTGTTGCCATAGCGCTCGTGGTGCTGTCGTTAATCCTATGTATGGATCCTTCGGCGGCTACCACAGGTAGTTGGTTAGATAATTACGCCAACTATTCCCATTTAAGTTTTCTTTCAAATTTTCCCAAGAAATTCTAACACGTTACTAGCTTTCTAATACTTTTGCATATGTATTTCAGTTTTCTCGCCAATCAAGTTTCAAGCAACTAACTATCCGAAGACGTTGCAAACAAATCCCTATCGCATGTCTTCCGCGAATAAGACAAAATCCCGCATCAAATTTAATATGAAAAAAAAACCCACACGAATCACGATCACTTATATAATTACGCGATGCTGAACCTCGCCTCTCATCCCTTTGTGTCTGGGCTCTTTCTGGGCCCATTAACAATTTTTCGCTGTTCACATTTATTATAACGAATTGGGGCACAAACGTAGACGGCGAGTACGCGATTCCACGCCGCCAAAATATGCGTGTGTATCCGCCATATATATATATAGATGGGGAAAACAACAAAACTCACGACACAGACGTGCAGATTGAGGGAATCCGGCCTAAATGCTGAAAAGTCACATATAGAGAGGCTGTATCAACACACAAAACGGAAAAGCATATGGATGAAAAGCATATGTGCAAAAAAGGGAGGAATTTACAACATTATGTGCAAGTGTATGGGAATATGAAACACGAAGAACAAGAAGAGGCGAGTCTGTGTGCCACAGGCGAAAATGCAATTCCACCAGCGAAATTTATATAAAAAAAATTGCAGATCACGAGGCTGGATGTTGTGGCCTTGACTTTCAGTCGCGGGTAGTCGCGCGCAGCTCCTACATAAATTACACAAATGCACGTATGCATAGGGCAATGGCGTGACGCGGCCGCCTGCAATCTACAATGCACATGAAGCTGCAACATAAAAAAACTCGTTTAGCTGAGCATAAGTCGTTCAATTCGATGTCAGAAGCTGAAAGCTCATAGAGGACCAACAGTCTTAATTGAAAAATTCATGAAAGAAACCGATCTAGGTCAGGTCCTGTATGTTTGTTTGTCGGAGAACGAGAACATCTCGATGCTGGAATGATTTGAATTGCATAAACGTTATTTAACCAACTCACATAATCCTTGAATTCTGAAATATTCTAAGTTGTAAGGCCTTAGGGGTTTATAAATAAATCATTTGAGTCAGAATCCTTATTCGGAATCTCATTTTGACAACACTTATTATGCGAGAAAAGTCGCGGCCGGTATTCAATGAATTAATCCATCGCACGCATTAATATTCCGTGCACAATTGGCGATCTTGAAATTAAGCGAAAGACACTGCAGCGAACATCGTTTTCTTACCCAAGACTTTGAATTCTTTGTGTCAATCGATCTGTCGATGCATAAAGTGATTGGTACGAATGGCCCTGCCCAGCTTTTCTACCGAATGCGAAATGATCGTTTTTTTTATTTTTTATTTTTGTTATTTGCTGTAAGTTCCTGTGTCTTCGCTTATATTGTTTGTTGTTAAGAAAACAATCTTCGATGCCCTTTGTTAGTCGTAGATAGAGCAAAATGTGTGAATCTTTTACAGAAGTCTGACTCCTGAGGTGTGAGAGATCATCTGCTGATCGCATATTACAATTGATTTGGTGCAATTCACTGCACCAAGGCGCGAGCGTCTTTAACATATCCAGGCCTCTTAGGTAAGTTATGCTTGAGCGTCTGGCGCGTCTTAACTATTTGAAATGCGGTTTTCAGTATAAATTGAATCGTGTGCGTATTATTCCGGATCGCGGCTGCAACAATTCATGGCCAACCGTTTAGTGCGGCTGCGTGTTTGTTGCAAGTACCATTTGCGCCGACTCGTGCATACATTCTATACTCGATATACGCGATATTTGCCATATTATGCTGAGCCTTCGATCTCGACTGCAATTTTAGCAGCGCGAATTCGCTGTTTTCGTCGCTGCTATTCTTCTTCTTCTTCTTCTTCTCCTTTTTTTTTTCTGTATGTCAAACCGTTTTTTTGTGTTGTTTTGTCTTTCGTGATTCTTTTCTGAGTTTTAGTTTTGCACACAAAAACAGAAAATCGTTAACAACACAACAACAAAAACTTAAACAACAAAAAAACAAAATCACGTCCAACAGCGACCTTAAGGTCCCTTTCAATTTAATTTCGAATTCATGTATAGGCTGGGCATTGTTTGGCAGGCATTGTTTTAAATTTATTGCGTCTGGCAAACGAAAAGCATATAACAAGGTAATTATACAATGAAGACGCGATATGTGAGCGCTGTAGCAGACCCCTTGCACCATATGGCCCTTTGACGACATTTTGGCGGGTTTAAAAAGTAGGGATTGTTGAATTTTGCGTGTGTTAAGGGCCTAACATTTGTATCGGATGTAAATTAGGGCTGGCTAAACTGGTCCAGAATTTTCGCGACCACAACCGAAAGGGCTTACTAAGGGGGAAGGGTTTTTTTTTTTCAAAAATTCTATAAACTGTTGAAAGGGCTTTGAAATGTGTGACACAATTTGTACGACAGAGGACCAATATTCAATGACCCAAGACGTTTTTTGGACGTATTTTGGACGTTGGAACTTGCATGGTACCATAAGCATCCAGACTGAGGCTATTTCCAAAATTTGATCTCATTTTTAGTTATCTGTGCATGATATGGTGCAGGCTTTTTGGTGTTCTAGAAATTTGTGGAAGCGGATGTTCGACAATTCGATGTCTTAAGGACTAAATGAAAACAAGTTGATACCTCGGCATTTTGGTAAGGAAAGTTCTTTTTAAGAAACAGTTTTTTGAATCGAGTTTAAGACCTTTGAATTTTCTTTCAAGAATGTAAATGCAGATTCAAACTATTTTTCGATTCAATTTAACCCAACCATTTTCATTAAAATAAAACAAATAGGATTTTACCAAGCAATTATTACAGAAATATGATTGTTTGAATTAGTTCTAAAAAAAAAAGGAAAAATAACAACAAAAATCAATACACAAAAAATACGCAGAAAAAGTAAATCTTAAGACAAACAAAACTCACCCGTTCAGTCACTTCACGTATCAACACAAAAAAAAAAAATTATTTAAAACGTCCATTTCATGGAAAAAATTCTTATTTTTCTGTTTTGGCCTTTCAAAAATGCCATTCGGCTGCATCAATTGTTCAAACTACGACTCTTTAAGTAAACATAAATATAAAAGAGAATGACCAAGGAGTCCGTGACTTGCGTAGCTGATGTCGATTTCCTGTAGGACACCAATTTCTTAGCACAAACAAGACGAACTGTATGTCTTAGATCACAAAATCACCAATCAATTAGCACCGAAACAATAAAACACAACAATGAAGACACATCCTAGATTCTCGGCCATCGAAGGATATTCTATTTTGTTCTATAGACTTATAGATCCACTGAGTTCTTAGCACGACAACATCCAAGTGGGCAGCAAGTGACCAGCGACCGCCACGAACACGAGTCGCATCGATGTTTGAGCGACAGTGCCGCGATCATCGAACGCGTCCACTATTAATATGATATGTCGGCGGCAGTCCAGTCATCGCGACGCGCTCACTATCGCCGACCATCGCGGTGCATCCGAACCGAATACCAGCATATCCTGCGATCAACTGATGCGCCGCGCCGCGATGTGTTCGTCGCCACGACGCGACGCGACGCGACTTCGCGACGCGATTCACGCACTTTGTGTGACTGCCGATGGAGTCTTGACTGTTGACTCTTGGAGCCGTTCCAGCGCTGTGTCGGCGATGTGACGACAATTATATAAGGCCAATCGCTCAGCCCTTTGGAGGTCGACATTTCTTGAGACGACAGAATGCATTTCTTTGGTGGAGTCTGAGTATGTGTGGCCAGATAGCTGAGTTTTTGCTGTGTGATTTTGGATCCTGTCGCGCTCGCTTTAGGCGATGCAGCGTCGCGATCGTCACCCGTTGAAGTCATGTGCAAAGCTCTTGAAGTGAACATAAATATTTAAGGAATCATAGGATTTCTTGGATTCGAATTAGTTAGACAGTTTAATTCCTTATGGTTATATCAATAATCGATGTCTTGTTTGTATAAAACAAAATGTAAAGACACTTCTATCATTAATTCTTTGAAAAAAACCTTGAATCTTGATCTTGTTAGGAAAATTCCTAATAATAATAACATCCATAACGAGACTCGACTACATCACATCATGATTAATAATTTCATTGGTCAGGAATACCTTTAATCGATATACCTGCGATTGCAGCCCATTAAGTGCTGCCCTATGCTCACAAATAGCATCGAAGGAGCTCGCCTCGTCTTAAATGTTTGCTAAACTCAACATAAAGAAAAATAAATAAGTTAGCAGGAGTGGAGACGACGAGAAGGAATGCTACCAGGCAGGGAGGGTTGTTATACAATTTTATAGACCAACATGTCTTGGAGAAATTAGGGAGCACAACTGGTTGGTTTTCGCTAAATAACTTGACCTTGAGATTGATCTTGGATTTGGAAAATGTATGCGACGCAAAAATCTTGTATTTTAATTAGAAATTTAAAAAAAAATTGGTCAGTCTCTTGGAGGAGTTTTTTCTTTTTTTGTGACTCCGACATTTTTGTCTCACAGAATTTTGCGTTTCTTATTCGAAAATATGCTGAGCTTCAACATACATTTATTGTGTGGTAAAAGAAAAACAATCGGTTAGTATAGACTCTATAAAGGTAAAAGACAGCTTCAACTATACAGTACAAACGCTGATTAATATTCTCACTCTTATGAATCAAGAAATTCTTGTTCTTCTATTTAAGGTTTTAGGTTGTTGTTTCAGTTTGCTTGAGTCCATAGACATGTTAGTATAACTGGCTACTGCCACATTGCTGGCAGATCTCTACTTTAAAGCTATTTAGGTAAAGAAGTGGCAAACGTGAAGATCATATTTAAGTGATTCTTAAATGCATACGCAAGCTGTTTATTCAACAAACTGGTTGATGGGAAAGGATAGCCGAAGAGCATTTGTAGAATGTTTTGTGTATCCACACGGTGATCTTGCCATTGTTGATTAATTACACAAAGATTAATAGTAAGAAATTGATCTTAAAGTCTTTTATTGAATACACTGACATTGATTCTTACCATATAATGTGATTAAGACGAATAAACAGTAAACAAACAAACACGCAGCAGGGAGAGCCGGGGCAAATTTAAAAAAAAATTGATGGGCATTTCAAGTTTGTTTTTTTTTATGCAGTTTTGATTGTTTTCAATAAAAAGTGCATTAAAATGAACTTTCCAATATTTCTTCTTCACAAGAACTGCAAGAAAAGTTCCAAAATGGAATAAAATGCGTCCAACATTTTTGGTTCATGCAGCTGCTTCACCATAGCGAAAATGTGCATTTGTAAAATAATCCAAGTATACAGAAATGCATGCACATGCATCCACAACTCCTATTCGAGATTTCAAGCCTCTAGCTCGATTTTTGTGGATTTTGAAAAAACTGATGAAAAAACGCAAGGGGTACCCCTTGCCAAATTTTCAAAAA
>JANSTS010005197.1:0-26327 GCA_026546915.1 Sylvicola fuscatus | reverse complement strand
AATATAAATATTAAATAAATATTTGTTGATAGTAAAATATCAACTTCGAAATTTTAACTTGCTGAAGAAAGGGCGATATATAACGGAGCTTATAATCTAAAAAATTGTATACCATATAATGATTTATTGAAAAATTGTATTTACAATTTCTGAATGTGAAGAAAGTGGTCCTTCGGGTAATTTTTTTAATTTCATTTATATCAATCGTCAGTGTTACCTGCAATTGGAAAATCGTCCAAAATTCAAAGCTCTATTTTTTGTATTACGGGGAAGCCGTTTATATGTTGCGGGAATAACAAACAAAGAGGAATTGGTAATTAATGAAAATAGTTTTATTGTTTTCCACGATAATTAATAATAAACTTTTCCATGTGTTGGAACCATAGTCAAAAACATGCCTCATGAATTTGTTCAGCGTGTCAGGTCCCTAGGTCCTGGTGTCTATGGTTGTAACTGATTTTTCTTCCATTGTCAGGAATGTCAAAAATATTTTTTTCCCCATCAATTCGTTGTTTTTCATGCTCAAGTAAGCGCTTGTTTGAGCCAATGTGTGAGAGCTCGCATTGTTTAGATGATAAGAACAATTTAACTTCAACGGTTGTTCTTTCTTAATTCGCCAAATACTTCTGGCCAACAAACTGGTGCGTAATCGAATGACATTTCGAAGCACAGCCATGCCGCGTGAGGATTTGCTGAGACATACGTTGATGCTCCCACTGAGTTCTTCAAAGATCACATTTGAGTTAAAACAAACGTTCGTAAAAATTGTGATGGAGGCTTGAAATCTCGATTAGTTGTTGTGGATGCATGTGAATGCTTTTCTTTATACTCAAAATATTTTACAAATGCATAATCAAATGCATTTCGCTGTAGTGCAAATAATATCCTACAAATAATATAATAGGAAATACCTGCATTTACACGATATCTTACATTTCCACAAACCGTTGCTACATATTAATAAATTAGGTTTATATATACTATATACGTAGAATTATATATCACTATATTGATATATACTAATATATATATTATTAACGATAATATATATAAGCAAATGACTCACACAACATATATATTATGTAAACGTCAGTAGTCAAGTAATGAGCGTTTATAAATTTTAATATTTTGCTGCGGTTCACGCCGCATTGTTTTCACACGAATAAAGTAATTAAACCTTTAAAGAATTATAAGTTGCTTTCGTGTGCAAAATGGAGTTGCTTATTGCGGATGTAAACAATGCCTATTTTAAAATAGAGCGCGACCTTAATGAGCAATTTGGAGCTTTACCGTTACCTTTCTCGGGAATGGATAGTAAGTTATTTCGTCAATTTGTTATGGAACTTTAATATTTAATGATGGTACCTTCGTTCGGACAGAATCGACAGCCGCCGTCTGCCAGTTTTACAACGCACGGGACGGCTCCGCGTGTGATAAGGGCGAGTCCTGCCCATTCAGGCATATTCGCGGAGACCGCACAATTGTGTGTAAGCACTGGCTGCGTGGCCTTTGCAAAAAGGGTGATCAATGTGAGTTTCTGCACGAATTCGATATGACAAAAATGCCAGAGTGTTATTTTTACTCTCGTTTCAATGCCTGTCATAACAAAGAGTGTCCATTCCTCCACATTGATCCCGAAAGCAAGATAAAAGATTGTCCATGGTACGATCGTGGCTTCTGCCGCCATGGCCCTCACTGCCGTCATAGACATGTCAGACGTGTTCTTTGTATGAACTATCTAGCAGGCTTCTGTCCCGAAGGAACTGGCTGTAAATTCATGCATCCAAGATTTGAGCTGCCACCGCCACCAGAAGTTCCTAAGGATCTGATACAGAAGAGGCCTCCGACTTGTCATTTCTGTGGCGAAGTGGGTCACAAAGCGTCTTACTGCCAAAAGATGCCGCCAGAACAGCGTGAAGCGACCCAGCGTCAGGAGGAAGCCAAGTTCAGAGCACTTGGGTACGTAAAGCACAGCAACGACAGCGGTGATATGTCGCAACAGCAACCGCGAATGCCACCACGTCCTTTGGAGGAGATTACTTGCTACAAGTGCGGCACCAAAGGACATTACGCAAATAAATGCACGAAAGGGCATTTAGCCTTCTTATCACTAAATCAGTCTCATAATCAAAATAAACACTCCTAATGTGAAATCAAGGAGTTTTTTTTTTATTAAAAAACAAACAAAAATTGTGTAACAAGCTAAATCCTTCCGGCTCGTTCAAGAACTTCCCCATTAAGTAAGTTTTGTGCCGGCATGTAGCTTGACCTCTGAGTCGTTGGGTCAACTATTTTCAGATTTTGATTTCTGACGGTGTTAGTTCTATCTCCTAGCGAGGTATACCTGTAAGAGAAAAAAACGTTTAGTTTCTTGGATCTGTGACCTTTAAACCTTTATTAACCCGTCGTTGTACAAGCTGCAATAAGGTACGCTGAACTCGTCTAAGTAATGCCATATATCACTGTACTTCCAATCCAAAAGTGGATTAATTCTCATGATCTGTGGCCAGTCAGGATCGGTTTGCGTGAAAATCTTTAAATCTTTGCAGTGGGGATCGGTGCTTCGACAGCCCATTAAACATGCCTTTATCGCGGGAGAAGCGCTACAGACTTGAGACAAAACTTCTTTTATATTTCCACGAATCGTTTCAATTCGTATTGAGTACTCCTTTTGACATTGCTCAACGAATAGTTCCACTTCTTCAAACGGCTCTGCTGGTTGTACGTAAATGAATCTGATTTGTTTTTTCATCTCAGTAGCACCTCTAAAGAACACTTTAAGTAATAAATGAAGCAATACCGTGCAATCTTTGCCTCCGTTAAATGACAAAAATATTTCATTTGGTTGGTATCTTGAAAATGTTTCAGTGAAGGCCTGTATGAGGAAATGTAGGTTGATTTCTAATTTGTTTACGTAAGAACAGCTTTCCAACCTGTATGGTGTCTTTTATTTTACAATCTAGTCTGGAATTGTTGCGAATTGTTGGTATATCGTCTTCGGCAGTTAGCGGAATGTCGACATCAAAGTCATGACCCATTTTGGAATACAGAATACGATAATTTATCCGTCCCTAATAAAAAATAATAATCTTTTTTGATTAAAGCAAACAAAAAGTGTGCTTAATGACTTTGACAACTATGTCAAATGCATATGGCCAATGTTTCGTATTTGGTATAGTACTGGTGACGGATGACTGGTGAGTGAGTCATATTAACAGGCGGATGAGTATATATCGCATATATCGCATATATCGCTTTTAAAATTTATATGAGTTATTACATATGTCAGTTAAAAAAATGATTCGATTTATAATATTGATGTTAAATATTTAAAGGTAAAAAATATTATTAATAAATTTATTATTAATTAAATTGATGTTTCATTTACGAAACGCCAAAATTATTGTTACAAGAAAAAAAATCCAAAGAAGTTATCAAATGTTTATAATATCTGAACAAAATATTTTGGTTCGTCTGTCAGTTCGTTCGTTTGACGATTTTGGCTTAATTTTTCTTCATAAGCTATAAACTACCTTTCTGCATTCTGCATGCTGCCCTAGGTAATCGTTATGTAAACATAACTCATGAGCAGTCGAGTTTGAGACGCGTTTATTTTTACCTTTTTTAACCTTATTTCTTTTTCGTTTATAAAAATGTTTTTAAATTCAATATATGAAGTAGTTTATTTACTCTTATGATCTGACTATTTTGACGAAGAATCTTATCATTAGGAAATACTTCCTGCCATTCCCTGAACCCAAAAAAGTGCCCGACAGATTTTTCTCTGCTACATAAAAAACGGTCATTTTTTTGACGATTTTTTCTTTTTCATTAATAAAGGTCTAATTAAGACTAACAACTTTGCTTAATATGTCAAGATCAAACCACAATCCAAGATCAATTTTTTTTTTGTAGAAATCAAATCAGACAATGCTTTAAAATACACAAAAATAATCAAATGTTTGTACTGATTAACGCTATAAACTTTATTTATAAATTTAATAGTTAAAGACGCGACAGCTCTTTGGTCATAAAGTTAAAAGTATATAATGTTTGTTTTTATTATGGCTATAACGTAAAATGTTTTTTTTCACTCATTGATGTTATAAAATAAAGAAGTACATAAAAATTCGATTTGTTCTTAACATTGTAAGTTTGTTATTAGAAACTCATTAACTTGTAGATATAAGTTACTCGGCGTATTGTTCTGTTTGTAGATTATATTTTTCGTAACAAAACAAGTAAACAATATTTATTAAATGTTTAACAATGAAATGCAAACACATGGAAATACACATTAAAAAATAAAAGAGGGATTTATGTTCTCAAAATAATTTAAGTATGCTAGGTCAATTATAAATGAATTTAAAAAAGCGAAAACGTCCTTGACAAAAATTTATCCTTCAGATAGGTGCTTAAAATATTGTTTTTCAATTAAAAATTATATACAAAATCGTTTAAAAATTAACAGAATTACGGTTATGTCTATGGTTCTAATCGGGCTCGCTTAAAGCAACCATTTGGAAGCGCTTCAGAGATGGCTTGAATGTTGCTGACTTCGGCTTCCAGATGTTTCAACTCCTTCTGGTAGTATTTGATATCGGCGTTGTGCAAATTCTTAATTTCAATCAACATTTCCAACCGACCAGATAAATTGGCCGATTCCAGCTCTTGCTCGGCCAATGAAAGGCGTTTTTCTGCGATGAATAAGCTAGTTAGACACACGTTTTGTCACAGACATATTAAGAGCATACCTAGTGAATCCAAGTCCTTAACATTGATGTCCTTAAGATTCGTTAATTCATTCATAATCAACTGAACTTCTTTCATTGCCTTCTCTACTTGGCTCTTAGCTTCTACAGAGTCGGCCATAGCACGTCCCACCTGCGATCAAGTATATGTTAGAAAACTTCGCCCAATAACTTAAATTTAGTAAATTTTACCGTATTTCTGGCATCTTCTATTAAAGTGTCATCCTTCTTAACGAGAGATTCTAGTTTATCTATTCGACTTTCGGTTGCCGTTACACGTCCATACAAATGATCCGCTTCGCCTCGGAGTTTTCGAGCTTCCGATTTTGTTTCATTTGCTTTTGTTCGTATCGTCTCGGCATCCTTGGATGCCTGCTCAGCGTACTTCTCCTGTGCTTCTTGAGCATTTCTACGTGCTTGATCAGCATTAGAATAAGCTCCAGATAATGCCTTCAAAAGAATGTTTTAATGTTTATATGCCTAAATGAATTTATTAGTGTAACCTACATCTTCAGCACTGAGAACAGTTTGTTCGGCACGTTCAATCTGATTTTCAATGGCTGATACCGTCTTTAGAGCATCAGCTGCTTGCTTTGACGACATCTCCACTTCACTTTGGAAGCCTGCTAAGGTGTGGTAAGTGTTATTAGCTTCCTTAAGCGTGCCATCTCCCTGTGCCACTGCCATCTTTGCCTTTTCGTAGGCATTTGTTACATGTTCCAGCAACTGAATGGCATCCATCTTCTGTGTATCCGCTCGGTTTATCATCATTTGTCCAAGCTCCAACGTATCTTCGATGATATCAAATTTCTTATTGTATGTGCTTTCGATTTTACCAACTTCTTCTTCTAACTCGATGGCCTATAATTCAATCGAAAAAGACATTATAATAAAACCTATTTTTTGTTGAGAGAAAATCATAAAATTACCTGTTTCATGGCATCTGCAACGTCCTTCTTTAGCTTTTCAATGTTCACTTCTGGAGGCGAGAGTCCGTCAACGCTCGCAAATAATGTCAGAGCTGCGTCGTATACTTCATTGGCACGATTTAGAGCTTCTTTCGTCATTTTTGTGGTGATGGCCAGTTTGTCTTTGGAATCAACGATCTCGTACTTGATATTTGAACGAAGCTCGTCGCTGCATAAAAAACAATAAAAGTATGACACCTAAGAGTACTTAATTATATTGTGCATTCTAAAATTCTATCAAACCTTATATTCTTTTGCAAGGCAATCGCGTTCTTGGCCATATCATATGCTTCTGACGCCTTTTCGCTAGCCTCCTTCGCCTTCTGCTTGTTATGTTTGGCCTCAGCTTCTAAAGTATCCGCATGACCACGCGCCTGCCTAGAAATCTCGCTTATTTGTTCTGATTGATGGCCAAACTGATCTGAACGGTCTCTCGCTTTCGCTAGTGCAACTGCACCATTCGTCTGCAACAAAAGAAGAGCTTCATCCAGTTCACTGCGAGCTTCTATTGCGATTCTTTCGGCAGTTGTGACATTTTGGTTGGCACGGCTAATCTGATACTTTGACATTCCCTGGACATCTTCCGAGTGTGTCAATATTTCGTTGACTTTTTGTAGGCGATTTTTCAAATCGTTCATTCGTTCGAGAAGAGTCCTATCGCCACCACCGGCTCCGGCCTTGGCGTCTTCTGCCAAAATCTCGATCTTTTCCATTACAGTCTTTAGCTTAAATTCGAATTCGCCATCATCAATAACCGTTGGCTTGGATGCGATCTCAAGCAGCAAATCATTGAGTGAATTCAATTTTTGACGATGCTCATCCACAGCGTCTTGCACTAAGTTGTAACAGTCTGGACAGTTTAGACATCCTTGGTGACGGTCGTACTTGTTTTCTTTGCACCTGTCACATTGTCTTCCTTCAACGTTGTCGTTGCATGGACATTGTCCGTACTGATCACATTGCAATGCCTTTGAACCACTTTGGTCACATTCACACGGCTTGCAGCCTTCTAATGAAAAACCATATTGATAGGGAGCACATTGGTCACATCGTTGTCTATAAATAAAGTGTTTACAAGGTTTATAAGGTTGCAAAAACAAATTAGAGAGAGAGAGAAATTACCCAGTGACGCCAGGTTTGCAGTAGCACTGGCCATTGAACCGATCACAAGTTGAATTGTAACTTCCAATAGGATCGCAATTGCAACCCTCGCAACCGTTTCCAGATACAATATTGTAAAAACCATTGAGACACTCATTGCAATTGCGGCCAATGACGTTTGGTTTGCAGCGACAATTGCCCGTCAGCTGATCACAAATTGATACCCCACCGTCTGACTGTTCAGTTCCTGCTGGATAACATGAACATACTTCACAATTGCCATGTGGGAGTGACAGAGGATCGCCGTAATGACCTGATTCGAGGAAAAATAAAAAAAATTAATTAAAATATGTTAGTGTATTTATGTAAGCTTTGAAGGAAAACCTTTAGGGCAACCACACTTAACAGCTGACACTAAAACTAATACGAGAACTATAATTTTGAAAGTGTGGCTCATTGTTTTACAAATAATGTCAAAGCGTTCAATTGATAAGCACAAAACAATCTATTCGCAAAGGTTTCCAAACTAACACTGATTTTATGCGCGAAGTGTGAGACCGCTCCAATTTATCTTTGAGATAAGAATGCCAACGTAATTAATAATTACCTTCTAGACACTGGTCGCAGTGTAGGCCGTCAGTGTTATGAATACATTTCTGACACTCCCCAGTTTCGCGATTGCAATTACCGACAGCATTTGGGTCAACGTTTCCATTGCAGTCGCACAATTGACAGTGTTTTACTTCGCCATTCAAACCAGTTGGATCACCGAAATATCCATCAGAACAAAGTTCACAACGAGCACCTGAAACAAGAGAGACATGACGATAAAGGATACCATCCACATTGTTGGCTGGAGAAGACAATTTACCAAAATATCCAACTGGACACTCCAAGCACATAACCGACTCGTCGGCCATTTGCATACAGGCTCCATTATCTGGACATGGACAACGCTTGCAATCGTATGGTGTTCCAGCCAAAGCATTTCCATAGAAACCACGAGCACACTGATCGCATGTCTCACCGGCTGTATTGTGCTGACAAATGCAGCGTCCTGTCTCAGCATCACAAATCTCTGCATGTTTGTTACAGTCGCATGGAATGCACCGCATGAACGGACCTCTAGCCGGGCTGTGCCGATAGCCAGGTGCACAGGACTCACAGTATTGTCCTAAATATCCTTCAGGGCAAGTACACTGTTCAATCCATGTGGCCGGACGGCCAGCTGCACCACGGTTGGCCGTCTGCAATTCTACGTCATCTAAAATAGCTTCACCGGCGATTGCGTATGTGGCACGAATTTTGATAGCTGTTAAGTTGCTCAAAATTGACATGAAAATTCGCGACGAAGTAGCTGGCTGCCATGAGTACTCGGTGTTTTCGTGTAGGCGGAAAGCGTATTCTTGAACAGAATTGTCTGGCATTGTGTGACCTTGCGCGAAAATAGGCAGGGAAATTTTCGTGCCAGCTCCTTCCAGTATGATATCTGATGAGGATGGGTTAGGTCCGACTTGGCCATTGAGCTGCAATTTGAATTTGAGCAAACGATTGTATGAAGCCCTTTGATCACCCAAGAATCGATCGGGTGCTGAAAAGTAAATGTGATCGTTGCCTTGGGCTGTTAATCCAATGCTCTGCGAGAATTGATTGTACTTCAAATCGATTGGAGTTTGATAGCTATCTAGTGCCGTCCAGCGTTCTTTGTGCTTATTGAAGCTTGAAACCACTGACACGATTGAGTAACCGTTGGCACTATGGCACTCAGACGTATGGCCGTAGCAGAAGCAGGGAGTGCATCCAAATTTATTGTCAAGATCTAAGTTGAAGAATCCAGGACGGCATTCTCGGCATCGTCTGCCCTCCACGTTTTCCTTGCATGTACAAATGCCCGTCTCAGGATGACACGATGGCTGGTTGTCGTATGAGCCCCGTGCATCACAACCACAGTGCTGACATCCGTGTGGCCCAAAATTAAAGAAGTTCGCGTCGCATCGGTCACACTTGTCACCTGTTACTCCAGGCTTGCATTGGCATTTGCCAGCTGTGTTGCATTGTAGAGATCGCGAGCCTAGTTTAAAGACAATTAGATAAAACGACACGAACGATTGTGGTTTAATACTTACCAACAGGATCGCAGCCGCAGTTGATGCAATATCTGTCTTCTGGGCGCATGTAGAAGTTTTCTTTACAGCGCTCACAGTTTGGTCCGTCCCGGTTGGCTGTACAGTCCATACAATGGCCACCATGGCCGCTTATATTGTAAAGGTTTCGATCAAAGAAACATTTGTTTGAAAAACCATTACAATTACAAGCTAAAAAGAAACAAATCACACACTTAGAAATACTGTTGACTATTCAAGAACCAGCGTTATCAACAAAGACAACTACGGTGGAGTCAGCAACCTGTTTAAGATGATCAGTAAGAACGTATAAAGTAAGGAATATATTCTCTATTCTTTTATACTCTATAGTTCATGAAATGTGGAACGAAAGTAATCTGTGACTAAATTTCTTTAAAATGACACATTAGTTACACCATAGACTTACTCGCCCAGGTAAACTGTGTTATCAATGAATAATTAAAGTAAATAGAATGAGAATTGCCGCCATTTAATGTGACTTCCGTGAAAGCAGTTCTTTGACCCTTCCAACTTTTTTGTCGAAGGCAGTTGCGATATTTATATGAAATAAAAATGTCTTTAAATGTAATTTCCACACATAACAAAATTGACTCACAATTCACAGAGTACCAAGGTGTAAATTTGGCAATTTCGTTGCTTCTGTAATTCCAGTATGGCTCAGTCTCAGAAAGCAATAAAAGCAAAGTATATGCATAACTGATCCACATAATTCAACTACACTGAACTGTTCGGCTTCAAGTCCACACAGTAACTAATGTTGATCGACGATCAATACGAGATATGATACGTCTTGAAGCACAAACTAGTATTGCAAAAATTAATTCCTAACCATTCCTACCACCAGCAGGATATGTGGCACGATCTAAAAAGGTAACAATCAATCTGACCGGTGCAAGTGCGGCATTGGAGAGTGCACACAGAAGCTGCGGTTGATTTCTTGTACATGTTTACTTACGTTTGCATTCGTGCACATTTTTCGAAGTTGCACGTCCCCATGGAGCATCGTTGTAGAATGGCAGACATCTATCGCAATCAGCACCATCCGTGAAATGTTTGCACTCGCACACTCTTGTCCTTTCGCCGTTGAGTCCAGTGCTGGTGACGCATTTGCTGGCGTGTCCATGGCACTTGCAACGGGCGCCAACTGCAATATCGGTGATTCCGTAGAAATATGACTTCAGCACTTGAGCGTCACCAAACACCTCGTCTCCAAAGGTGTTAAGGCGATCCAATGTTATTCGAATATCAGTTGCAGTTACCCAATCCTAGTTAACGATAAAATTCAGGAGTCATGATCGAGTTTTGGCTTTGTATTGTTTTTATAATTTATTCAAATTTGGTTTCTGTAAAAGTTAACGGGAGTGGAAACGAATTGGCTAGTATAACTGAAGATAGTGTAACTTGTACATTTACTTACTTGTAATTCAATGCTGTGCTCGAAGTTGATGGCACTTGGACGTCCCTCAAGCGACGAAAAGGCAACATTTCCTCCTGTCAATGGTGAAATGTCACTGTACTCACTTGTGCACAACGCACGAGACTCAACTTCGCCTTTCATTACAGATAGTGAGTCGGGCAGTTCGTAGGTGTCCCGACAAGTCGCACTGGCGATTATACAACAATTGTAGATTTTTTTGTGGAATTTATGTAAAATATGAATTACCTGTAAAACTGGTACGGAACCCAGGGTCCATCTTGAGTAACGCGCTTGTATATAGCAAACGATTCAGGGCGGGGTGAGTAAAACACAATCCGGATGTATGTTATATCAAACGATTTGCCTGAAATAAAATGTTTCGAGGGTTGTGATTCAAAAATTTCCTATTTATTAATTTTTTATCTGCTTGTAAATAAGCCACATAAGAGATAAATCTTTAATTGACAAACTTCTCTTTGTCCTCGTTTCCCTTTGTCCTTTCTACCTTTAAATTAACAATTTCTTACTGTTTTATCATTTGGATACCACTTGCATATATTAGTGTAAAAAATGATCTTTGAATTAAATATAATTATTGTTTTAAGTTAATCCAGATTAAGGAAGCTTTCGCGGTTACTTAAATGTTTTCGCAATAAATAATAGAGATAAGTAGCATGTAAATATGTAATGCTACTTTGTTACATTGATATCACGGCTCTGACCACCTCTATGATTTTGCCGCATACAAAATTGCAATAATAACAAGTATATAAACTAAATATATATACTTATATACTGCCTTTAACTTATGATTTGCTTGTTTTAATGGAAATGCTATTTCGATAATACTCATGGATATACTTTTACCTTCTATAAGCTATTTATAGTTGGCGAGTATCTTTCATAAAAAAAAACTGGCTATCGGTAACATCTCAATCGGACAAGTTTCCTTAATCGCAATAATTTTCATAAGGGAAATCGAAGACTGCATTTTATTCACTTTGCCATCCAGTTTCTTACACACAACTCACAAACACTAACACATTACCTGGTGCCCGTTATGGTTTGTTATACTTAGATTTGGACATTGTATACAAAACGATGCAATACGGCTCCACGTTACGTGCATAAGCACCACTATTAACACTCTCTACTTAGTTTAAGTTATTTTCCCTAGTATTTCTAGTAATCTCATGGCGCCTACTCACCCAAGTGCAGTGTTAAATTGACTTGAACTGGGTGCTGGATTCCTTCGAATATGGTCTCAGATTGCCACCAAGTTGGGTTGTGTGGGTCATGAATGTCTGTCAAATGACTGGCACGATGGTCACCTATCCTGTAAATGGTATTTAATATGTTTTATATTAATTATGCGAAGAAATTGGATATTTATTATCAACACTTACCGACAAACATCACAACTCTTTTTATTGGAGTAGCCAGTTTGGACGCAGTAGTCGGTGTCGGCTTCTTCTCCACAAGTATTTGTTGCTTCGATTTTTACCTCAAATGCAGCATTTTCAAATCCCGGAATGCATCTCTGTGTTTAAAAACAAAAGTCATATTCATAAATATTAATTACTATTACATAAAAAGCGTCTTTTAGAGTTTAAGTTTTTTACGTAATCTTTTTTTTTCGACAATTTTTGTTTAATGATCATTTGACGCCCAGAAATGTCTTGAACGGACTTACCGTTTGGAACCTAAAAGGCTTTTCTTCTGGCAATTATTTCAAGGTCGTACAAAGATATCTTCAAGTTTAAGACCCGCATTTTTGCAAAACAAATGTTTGTTATCGTAAGCATCGGTAATTGTTTGAATTTATTAAAAGAAGATTGAAACTCAAGATTAGGGGGATTATTTGCTAGTTGCTATTTTGACCACGAAGCCGAACCTTGTTAGAAATATTCGTAAATTTGAATATTTTAATTTTCATGCTCAGGTAGGTTGTTGGTCATAAGATTAATAATCAAGAAAAAAAGTTAATTATTTTAGAGGTAGTGAATAAAATATTTCGTTCCATTTGACTATGAAATATGTCTCTAATTTGAATGGCTTAACTGTACTTAAATCATATTGAGTTAATTTAATATTTACAGCTCATATGTACGAGTAAATATGTATGTCATGACAACATACATTTTTTTTACCCTTTCATTAAATAGGGGATGACAAAAACGGTTTCTGAATCATAATTATTTGTTATTCCTATCGCCAATTTTTTTCTTATTATGCATAAAAGAAATGTCACTGCTTTACCATATACAACATTTCTCGAAGAGCATTTGGAATTTGGGATTGAATCTATCTTTATCTTCGTCCTAATCTCCCATTAAAGTGTTGAGGCAAAATCTATCAAAAATTGTCAAATGAAACGAACATTATGTTTGATTGGAATTACCATTTACATTCCCAAAAATACTTGTAATTCATTAAATGCTGACGGGGCTGACTGATAAAAAGTTCACTTGTGTCTAAGATTAAAGCTCAAAAACAACACAATGTGCCACAAGTAAGTCTTCGAATGTACCAGAAAACATTTTAGAAGGAGATGTTCTTGTGCTGCTCTAACTAGAGCTGAATTACAAGATTTTTTTGATAATTACAATATAGTATATACATAACAACATATGGACCAAGTGTTTTATTGGTGAACGTTGTAGCCATGCCACCGCGACCATTTCTTACTATAGTTATGATAAAAAAGTGTGAATCGAACTTCTGACTTAAGTCTTGAATTTTTTTTGAAATTATAAAGAAAATGAATTGTTCTTTTGCTTATAGAGGTTGGCTTTTTGCTAAGTATTCCGTTTCCATTGATAATTGGGAATGTACCAGTTCATTCGGCCAACGTGATTAAAATTATGAACCGCGAGCATTCATTCCTAACTGCAGTAAAGTTCAACAAAACTGTTATCTGTTATCAATTATCGGGTCTGATGCATTCATTATGCAAAGAAAGTACAAGAGTTATGTACAACAGTGTGAGAAATCGTTTTGCTCTGCCATAAGGAAATACAAAGGCGGCACGATTTGATGGGCAGTGTTGTAGTGAATCCACACGACTACAACTTTGCGACATTTCGTTTCCGGTCACAAAAACGGTCGCAGTGATTAGAGACTGGCACTCCGCGCGCTATCAAGAAAACGCCAAACGGATTTTTAAATCTAAAATTAAATGTGCAGACGATGTCGCTACTGAAATCTGATCAACATACTGCTGATCAAGCATTACATGTGAGGCTAAGCTGAATAGAATGGAAGACATGAATTCGCAGAAATTAATGAGTAGCTTTGAAATTGAGAATTAGTATATTGTATACTCATACTTAAACATTACCATTCTTAATTTGTCACCGTTGGGCATAAAATTATAATTTTCAAACTGAAGTTGAATTAAATAAATTGCAAACATTTCTGACATCCACACAAAACTAGATTTTCCTCATTATTTTGAATTCTTAATTGTCATTTTGAGCTAGAATGAAGGACGTAAAAATTTAAATAAAATGCCATTGACAGCAATCTCTTATCAACAAGCTTTTAGAAGATGTGAAACAAATCGGTGATTGCAAAAGCTTCAACATAATTGTTCTAATTCAAATACACGTTACATGCTAATTTATATGACACTGTTGGCTCTCACCTGAGGTTTTCCATACGGATCGTTGCATTCCAACGGCGGAAGATCATTTGCTGAGCTGCCCCGCCAACTGCACATAAGTGCTATGCTGATGCATATCCACGTGACCCACCTACTTCTCATGTTTCGTATTGTTTTCTCTGAAAATGCGTTTTATTTATTTTCCTATCACAGCATTTCCCCAAAATTCACTGGATAAAAGTTTGAATTCATTTCATCCTGAAAGCACACGGTTTGAGATTACTTGACGCAAAGACGAACAGTCTGGAAAATTGGCTGTGCAGAATTTTGTTGCATTTAATTTTTTTTCATTCATAATTTATGCTGTTTTCCAGGAAATCTAAATTTCTTATTTTAATTTTCATCGACTAACACACCCGCGCGCGCAAACACACACACATGCCCAAAGCGGGCATATTTGACCATCGTAAACAATTAAACAAAGTTCAGTGTTTGTATAGCAAGTTTGTAGTTTTCCCAGATAAGATGGGCACAACTTATCTCATTTCTGTCGTTATTCTTTCAGATTTGGAAGTTTTTTTAGAATACTTTTGAAACTGCTACCAACCACTATTTGTATTATAATTGACTGACGTCACTTATTCTCTTATGTCATTTGAAGAAGGTAAAACAAATAGTTGTGCAATTCGCTTATGCGTTTTCTGCTCCTGATGCAAAAACATAATACAAAAATCATAAGTCGCAACACTGATCGCATCCAGACGATTTTAATGTGTACTAATTCCGACTCACAATGATGGCATCACCGCCCAATGATCTTATGTGCCATTTGTTTGGCATTTACAATTAAAAGAAAAAAGATCTAAATGAACTAAACTGGATTGTTGACACAAACTCTTTCTAAATTTAGTAACAGTTTATTTCTTCGAATTTCGGGTCTTGGCATGGCAGTCTAACTGAGCCTGAGAAAATACCATATGTTAGTACAGCTCCTCGAAAATTAAATTGTTGTTCGTTCGTCCAGATGTTGGTGGAAATCTACAAAGTTTCCAGACGCACAGAACTTGGTCAAATAATCTTTAAGCGACAATGTCTTCTAGGTGCACGTACTTAAACTACTTTCCAATTTTTACCTAATTTTCAAAATACTTTGATAGCATTCAAAATAGACAAAAGATGCACATTCACAGTGTTTGGTATTGTGGTACTTGGAGATTAAATATCCAACGCCCAAAGTATGGTATTATGGTGTATGGACATATGAGTTTAATATGAAGAAATCTTTTGGCTTGAGAGAGCATTGCACTTGCAGGTATGTTAGTGTAAGTCACCCAAAATAGCTTAAAGATTTAGAGAGCTGTGCGCATCTAAGACGACTCATTTTGAACTTCGAGAAAATAACTCCAAACCTTTTCTTTAGGGAGTCAATGAAAAACACTTCTTTTTTTTTTGTTAAAAAATACATCACAACAAAAATAGTTCATAATATACCTAAATACCTTAACTCGTCTATTGGTGGCTTTTTTTTTATTAATTCAACCAAAAATTCACAAAACTCAAGACACTAGGCGCCCAATGCGCTGCTCAATACACCCAAATCGCGTTGAAAACCATCAGCACTGATTCGATGCAGCATATGAGTTCAAATTCAAATAAAATGTGGAATTCCTTTGGCCCAGACGCTGTCACACAACAATTCACAAACACTCACAGCACAGTCCTCCTCGCTACTGAACGGCAGTCGGCACTCGGCACTTTCAAAATCTTTCAACTCAGAACGATGTCTGGAGCCTGGACTTCGCGGCTTCAAGTCTCTAGTTTCTGAATTCTGGAAAATACTCACAAATTTGTGTGCATTGATGATCGCCGACGCTACACATGTCGCTGCTACATGCTAGACGCCTCGCTCCAATATCTACATGCATGATTCAACATCTCACACACTTGACACAGCTCTGTATTCTCTGTTTGTGTGGCGACTGGCGGCATGTAAGACACGAGAATTTGAAACTGCGAGACTCAAGAGTCAAGATCTTCGCGTGTAGAATGTAGATCGTCGTGCCAATGTTTACAAGTCATACCATGTGTGGATTTAAGTATATTTGCCTATACATCGTTTGTGTGTGTGTGTTTGTCAATTTTTTGAATTTACTGCAGTTTATACAAATATATTTTTAACAGTGTAGCTGCGTTTGCGTGCAGTCTGCATTTTGTGATTGTGGTAGTTGATCTGCGCGGGTATTGGCGTCAAGTGTGCATGGATTTGCTTTATGGTCGAATTTCTTTTAGCTGTGCCGTTTCCGTTTTCTATGTTTTCCGCTTTAAATTATTGTAAACACAAAACCAACACAGCTAATTTTTCAAATTAATGGATATCAAAATCTTAAGGAAAAGATCAGTTTAAAGTTAAAGTAAAGATTCGCCTATCTCCAACAATTCTGCATCCATATTGGGTTCGAAAAATATTAGGCTCAGGCTTAAAATGGTATTCGGGACTATTTTATTATTCAATAATTACACTATGAAATGTAATAATTTATGGTAAAGGATGTTTATTATTCAATGAATCTCCTGATTACAGCCCCGTCTTGATATAGAAGTGACGTAATTTCTACAGGATCAATTCTCTTTATACCGCAAAAGTTATACATAAACGCCCTCACCATACTTTTTTTATGAAATGTATCAAGATCCTAACTTTTCAAGGTCAAAACATTTTGCTTCTCCCTTGTAAACTAAACCGTTTATAGCGATATGGTAGAAGTGATGTCCCTTTGTATGTCTCTAGTTCTTTGGCCAAGAACTTTGCGGAACACGTTAAAATAAAATAAAACGTATAAAGTATAAACACTATTGATCATATTTAGACTATAAAAAAAACATAATCAATTAAATATTCAATTTTTATTTGTAAACTTCCTAATCTTTGGCAAATTTATGTTTTAATTGCAAACAAATTGTAATAGGCTTACTCTTATTAGTATTATCTATAATTGAAAAAAAAATATTGATGAAATATTAGTAATATTACAAATGATTTTAAATGATCGGTATTTCAATTGCAATTTTGATATAAGAAAAAAAAAATTCCCTACCACATTACATTGCGTTTATCGTAAGTACGCGTCTCGAGTTATGGGATTTTTAAAGCTTAATGTATGGCGGTTTTTGTTAAAATTATATTTTATTACAGGTTAGTTCTGAACATTATCAATAAAACACCTTTTTCTACTCATAGACTATTCTCTTTTGATCGTATTGTTGAGCAGTTCAGTGGAGCTTAGTTGAAAGTACTAGACCACTGCAGCATGACTTGACTAACTATTTGTTATGTGAAACATTGGTAATTTACTATAATAAAACCAAGAAATGTGAAATCAATAAACCCATTAAAAAAAATTAATAATATAATTATATTAGTATTTGGTATGATGACTGAAAGAATATGAACATTTCCTGCAATCAAATTTAAGACAACCAGAAGGGTTTTATTTCTAGTTGTTTGAATACTAGCCAATCTGTCTCCTGGCGTAAAGCCTATTTGATATATAAATACTTTTGAACAAGGAATTCCTGATATCCTAGTATATTTTTTATACTAGCACAGGACAATTCTTCTAACATTTTTTGTGGCTGCTGTCCTAACAAACATTTTTTTTGAATTAATAGTAAGTATATTCTTATCATTGATTTATGAACTTAATGTAACTTTTTGTTTTTGCAAGTAATAGTCAATCAAAATTGTGTGTTTGAACTGAATCCTTTTGTGGTTAGGAGCATTTGTGAATTATTAGATTTATCGAGATACACGCATAAAAAATGGCTCTTAAGTTGAAACAACAACGAATTTAAAAGTCGTCCAAAACCTTTCTTTGTTATGTACCGTTATTTGGAGTAATAAAGCATTTTTAGGCGGTGGTTTTTCCATAGTTGTACCTGTCAATTCTCATTTATAATAAAATAATCAATTCTAGTTTTGCTGGTTCTGTGATACTGATTTTAAATGTGATATGTTTTCATATATCATTAAAAAAAAACTGTCATGATGCTAAAAATAACATTTTCAGATTGAGTTTAACACCGCCGATACGGGACGTATTTGGCGATCGTAAAATCGTTTAAGTTGGCCTATTATCATTGCATCACAAACCAATGGAGAAATTCCCGCTTCCAATCAGAACAAATTTCTTGAGTTAAGGCTTCGTATTACTAGTGAGTTCTTCAAGAACTTCTTCTATGCTACGCTGTTCACGCCTAAATGTTTCCATATATGCAGATGGCAATGTCCACTCCAGAAACTCACGAATATTTGCCTTAAGACGATCCGCTTCCGGCAAAGTGGTGTCTTCACAGAAATCACGCCTTCCTACTTTTAATGCACCGATTAAAACGTTGTCAATAAGTCGCTTATCAAATCCCAGCATTTTTAAACGATCTTCGGAAGATATTTTTTTGATTAACACTGCCACCAACAGCCGCATTTTGGTCAACGGCATTGTCCCAATGAATTCATTATCACCATCGCACTTCTCCGTTTTTGTAGTTTTGATTGACGCTTTGTCCGCAGGCGCGCACTGTTTGCACATCTGCTTGTGCTGCTGAAGCTCGAATTTGGTCTTGAAGAAACTTGAACACTGACAGCACATGTAGGATTTGTCTTTGCCATGAATGCTGCGCATGTGTGTCTTGAGATGTGGAAGCTGGGAAAATGCAATATCCGAATCTGTGCAAAGCGGACACTTGAAGGGCTTCTCTCCTGTATGCTTTCGAATATGCAATTTAAGGACACTGGAATGAGCAAAAGCTTGCCAACACACCTAACAAAAAAGTAAACACTGTATAGTTTTTTTTTAAATGAAGAAAAAAAATGCACAACTTTTACCTGGCACCGGTATGGTCTTTCTCCAGAGTGCACACGCTGATGAACGTTTAGTTGAGATCTTTGGGAAAATGTAGCTCCACAGTCTGCACAGCCATGCGGCTTCTCGTTATTGTGGGTACGCATGTGTTGGGGCAAGTGTCCTTTGAACTTTTTGTCGCAAACGTTACAATGAAACGCTTTGACGTCACCATGATAGCAAATCAGGTGTTTTTTCAGGGCGTCTGGACGAAGGAAGCTCTATAAATATAATTACAGACTTTTGTTTGGTTTTTGGTGATAAATGTGAATTATTTAAACTCACCTTTCCACACATATGACATGTATAATCACGCTCTCCCAGATGCGCTTTCATATGAAGCTTCACATTGGCGGTGCATGAAAATGCAGCTGGGCAGTAATCACAACGATATTTCTTTATGCCGTTGTGCGTTAAAAGATGTTGAGAAAGCTGTGAAAGAAGGCACAATTAGACGCATTTATCTTCCAAATGATCAAAGACAGATTACCTGTCCACCGCGAGCAAACTCCTTGGGACATAGATTGCATTTGTAAGGCTTCACACCAGAATGTAATCGCATGTGAAGTCGAAGACGCTCTTTTATGGGAAACGACTTATTACAATAATAGCAGATGAACACAGTGTCAGTGCCATGCTGAGACGCAACATGATTTTTCAGACAACCTGCTTGACGAAATCGTTTCTCGCAATGATTACATTGAAAAGGACGTTCGTTGTTGTGCACTCGCATGTGCTTCTTTAAGTCGTTTACTCCCAAGAACACCTTGTCGCATAGTTCGCAACTGTTTTTCTTTTTCTCCCGACATGCTTTTCGGTCACTACTCAATCCTTTATGTTTTCTGTCTTTGGCACCCAGCAGAAATGATGCGTCCATGAAATCACTGTTCTCACCTTGTGATGGTTTTAAAACAGACAAAGACGTTGCCGATGTAGCAGGTGGAGTTTCGAGAGATCGTGTCTTCATTATCAATTGATTTTTTTTTTGGTATTAGATGTTAGCAAGCAATAACCGAACCTCGTAGACCACAACCACTACTACTAAGAAGACTTTGCTAAAAGAAGACTTTCTTTGTGTTAAATGTTGTAACAAAACATGCACAGTTTTCAATAGAATCGTCTCAAAATTTTGTTTATTTATATTATATCATTAGCCACCAGTTAAAAGAAAGGATAATATACTGAAGCTTAATGATCTTCAAGATTAATAATATGTGATTATAAAGTAAGAATCGAATCTTAGCACCCGGTTAGTGAAGAATAAGCAGTCAAGACAGCTCCAATTTGTTTTCATTTATTGTTTCAATAACTTACATTTTATGGCAGCCACAGTGCGTTGTAAACAAATTAATTGATAATCTTGAGACGACAAGCAAGTCTCGCGATTCGCTTATAGTTTGTAGCTGAGGGAAACTTAAAGAAAACTGCACTAAGTTTTGATAAATAGAAGCAGCAGGCGCCAAGGCAAAGCCACTTTCTTTATTCTGTCATTTAGAATAAGAACGATTAGATTGAAGCACGGAATTTGTGCATAATTGAATTTTTAAATAATATTTGAAACCCGAAGTATAATGAACTTATGCTTACAAAATTACACCTAAAGATTCACGATCTATATATAAAACAGTTTTGACATAACAAACATTAAATATATAAGGCTTCAGTCATGATTCATTTAAAGAAGATGCCGCATTTTGATTTCGTCTAATTGTTTTCTTCCTAATCATCATAACTTAAATCCAAAATTACAATTTTTATAGATCTGTTCCAGAAATATATTTAATACTATTCGGTTTTTCAATGTTTAAAAAAATAATATGTAATTATTATTATAGCCATTAGTCCATTAGTTGCATACTTTTACGCTGAAAGGCGCGTCGAGCGCGCTGTCAAAATCTCACTGTCAATTATTCTCACACGCTTTTCAATATTTGCATAATTTATTTTAATTTTTCTAATTAAACAACAACAATTTACTGTTTTAAATTAAAATCAACATTTTCACGGATAAAATGAATAACTATGAAAACTTTTATAATGTGCTACAAGTGCCAGTCAATTCAACACAGCAGCAAATTAAAAGCTCTTACAAAAAACTGATTCTAGACAATCATCCAGATAGAAGCGGTGAACCTAACACTGGCGAAAAATGTGCTTTAATTGACCAGGCTTGGAAAGTTCTACGTGATCCGCAGAGCAGAAAGATCTACGATGCTGAGCTTATGCAAAACGAACTGCAAGAGCAGCCAATCATTCTGAAAAAAGTTGCCTTAAAAGAGTTTACACTTTCAAACGATAACATGTCGTTGCCATGTAGATGCGGTGGAAGTTTTGTGTGGCCCACAGCGGCTGAAATAAAGACCATAGAAGACGAGATCTTCTACATTTCGTGCGATGAATGTTCTTTACACGTTGAGTGCTGTAAAAACGACAATCTAATCCCACAACCGTTGAAAGAGCTGGGTGCCTGACATAGTGAGGTTGTTGGACAATGAAATATTCCAACACAGAAACTGACTGAATTACATACATAATTTATTGTGGGAAATAACAATTCGATTGTTTGTTATCGGTTGATGATTGGTTAATATCGATAGGATCCCAAATAATTTTCCAATCGCAGTTTTTTCGTCAGTACGACACAAGGTAACAACTTGATGCAGGCGGTGGTGCCATCGTGTTGATGAATAAAGTTGCAGTACCGAACGCGCTGTAAAGTGTAAATGGACCAATAAATGTTGTTTTTTTATCAATCACAAATTTCTAATTACCTCATAAGCCTTAAGCCTCTTAAGAGCTTCAATTTTTTTTGACTTCGTTTGAGATTTACAAATGATTTTTTCTACCTCATCGCGGAAACAGATTAGACAAATATCTTTTTTTGTATTGATATCATGCCAATAATCCCCTTGTGAGATGTTGCCACACACTTGGCATTCGGATATGTTGTAAGGAGTGCATTGAGTTCTTGTTGCCGGAATGTTAATTGTCCTTCCTCCAAATGAGTGATGTCGTCCGTATTTCCTTTTGAATTCGTTATACCTTCCTGGCCTGCAAAGAAATGGATACTACCAATATCACACATGTTTTTAATCAAAACCAATTTACTCAGGATATTGAGGACACGGTGTACCCAACACTCTTTTAGCGTTAGCATTAAAAGGCGCACAGTTTTCTTTGAATTTTACTTGCGGCACACGTGATTTTAATTGAACTGCTTTTGTTAGCTTTTCCATAGGCGCTGCCTTGAATCGGGGTACATTACTTGCAAATGGAGCCCAGTTTTTGTACTTCGTTTTCAACTTGTGCTTCTTTGGACTTGCAGCCGAGTATGTTTCGGCGCTCGTATCGACATCACGTTTAGCATATGGCTGGATTTCCCTGTCAAGAGTTGTTCCAAAAGATATTCTGGCTGGAAGTGGTCGACTCACTACATATTCAAAACCTGAATAAGAAGATAATTAACAAAAAATCACACACAAACTACTTTCTTATTGGTTTTTAAGTATTTCTTAACGGAGGATCAGGATCCTCAACTGACCAATAGCTCGATAAAGTTCAATGATAAAATTAAACTCTTTCCAAGCTGCACGTTGTTTTTTACGCGTATTTTTCTTTAAGGAGATCAAATCCATGATTTTAAGAGGGCTTGAATATACGCTTCTTCCTGCTGTGTGTCACCTTAGTAAATGAGATAGTCCTAGGCATACCTTTCTTACATTGCGACGCTTCTTTTATGTACAAGTCATTTGCATTTGCGTGTCTCAACAATAGTTGAACATTAATCCCGCGATATTTATGATAATTTATTACAAAAATCCTATAAAAATGATGTAATCCATGCGTATTATTGTCGTAACATTCGTGTGTCTATGGAAAATATTCAAATCGTGTAGATAAGCCCCAAGCAACAAAATGCTACCCCAACATTAGTTACCATTAGAATTGGATAAACAGAAAACTGTCTTGCGGCATTTCTTCAGCATATTTTTGTATTTTTAAAAGTTAAACATAACAGGATTATTAGCAATCTGGAGCTTGAGATGAATCATAAAAAAATAAATATTTCTTTAGTCGATACTCGTGTTCGAGAAATAAAGATAGTTTCTGTTTTTTTTGTTTGATCGTAATATTAGTCCAGTCAATGGTTCAGACGATTTTTTAAAAGAAAATTGGGAAAGTTGGGACATGATACCGTTAGAGGTGAAAAAAATGTTTTCGACATTAAAAAACTTAACTTGGGTCAGAAAATCACTAGAATTCTTTTCCAAACATAAATGTACATACCTTCCATGACTATCACTATAATTTTCAAACTTCAACTAAATAATGTAAATCCTATGAATTTGTTTAAAATTAAAATCTTATAATTACTAAAGTACTTTTATGGATTTTTTTTTTATTAATGTAAAAGTGAAATAATGACTTGTGCTGCGATGTTAAACTGCAGTAAATGAATGCATTACTTTGGTTTGATTTCTTGTTCATTAACATATCGAACATATATAGTAGGATTAACCAATTGTTCTGGAGGTTTATCCATTTCATCCATGTACGAACAAGCTATAGCCAGAGTGCTGCCATCGTTGCTGAATGAGAGCGAGGTGATTCCCGTGTCGTAATGATGGAACTGGCAAAGGCGTTTTTTATTGAAGCCGTCCCAAATATTAACAAAACCATCAGAGCCGCCCGTCGCAAATGTGTTGTAAACGTTGTGAAAACTGATAGCATTCACCGGATACACTTGCTCGATATTGTCATGCTTCAGTCTGTGACATTTGAAAGCAAACTTTCGCTTTTGCACGTCAGGATCCGCGTCAAAGTATTCCACGGCAACACGGCCTTCAATGGAACTCATAACATAACCCTCTTTGTTGGGAAAGATTTTTACAGCTCTAGTCTGATATTTGAGTGAAGATTCCCGACGCATCATATATTGGTCCATATTTCGCAGATCCCAAATTAGAACTTTACGCTCAGATGTCACGACAACGATCCTTTCGTCCACCACACTCATAGAGTAAACACGACCGCCGCATTGTTCGTATCGTCCAACGCATTCTCGTTCACGAGTATCCCACAGTTTTATTGTCTTGTCCCAGCTTCCTGTCAGGATGCCGTTTACCTTGTTTGCGTATTCCACACACTTTATGGCACTCTCGTGGGTTCCTACGATACTTTCAGTGTTTGTGTTCAAATCGAAGAGGGTGAGCGTGTTGTTCAGGCCGCCGCTTAGGCAATGCACGGAGTCCTGCATAGATAATGATAACGACAGCATAAATATAACAGAAAAACGTTTGCGTGTAAAATGTACAAAAAATTCACAATACTTGAAAAGCGATGTCGAGCACTGGCGCGTCCTGCTGGAACTGGTGTCGCAAGTTGTTGTTTGTCACATCGTAAAGGCGGACTGTGCTGTCCCACGATGACACCAACAAAAACTGATTGCTGTTCGGGCCGAATTTCACCGCTGAAATTGAATCTTTTGGGGCGGCCTTTATTTCAACCTCCGCTTTTTTGTTCATCATGTCTACAAACTTTAATACACGCAGGAAAATGTAATCTTTTTTAATCAAGGGTCGCAAGAGCGGCAAAACTTCAAAATAACTCGCCCCAACTTTTCAAATAATTTTCTTAGCGGTTAATTCTTTTGGCATCATCTTACAGCGGTGGTATCACTTGAACAGCCATAGCCCATATGTAAAAATAATCGATACTTTCTTCTTTATGTACAGGGTGTGTAGATTATTATTTTTCTTTTAGAACATGGAAAATAATCCATTTCTTGGGTGGAATAAGGAAATTTTATTTGGCGCAGTGATGTGTAGAGAAAATATAATTAAAAATAGATTTGAAAAGTTTCAAATTAATCGAGTTTGGTCAAGATTTCGTTAATCAGTGAATTTATGAAATTTTATGTGGTGTTGTACCCTGTTTTTACTTGAATATTGGCTGCCCCGCTTTGACAAACGCAGGTACAATAACTGGATGTTTTGTCTTGAAAAATAAAATACGTTTCTCAGCGCAACTTCGCAAAGATAATAATTGGACAATTGACAGTAATCATTTTGTCTTGTGGTTTGATTTTCCCAAGTTTTACATAACCACTTACTAGAGGTGTCCAAAACTGTGATTTTCGATGAACAGTTCAGAACAGTTTTGTTCTTTCAAATGAACAATTCAAAAGAACAGAGATTAGAAGAGTCAATATAAAAATCTTTCACCATTCACCAAATTTTTTTTTACTGAAAATTTTTTTAAGAACTTTATTACTAAGTAAACTAATATTTTTTTTTAAATTTAATTTTTATTAATATTATTATTTTGATTGATGAATAATATTTCATTAACCATGGCATTTTTTAACATTGTTCTCCTAGTTCCCAAAATAAGGCCAGCCTTTGAAAAAAAGACGTTCACATGGGACCGAAGTAGCCATGAATCCCAAATATTTTTTGGCTACTTTAGCCATTAGCGGAAAATTGTGGCAATTCTTCTTCCACCAGTCCAATCAGCCCGATTCTCTTGGTGCCAACTTTATCAGCGATCATCTTATATGCTCCCCATATGTTAAATTCATCGTCTTGACTTTGTGTTGAATCAGATGTGTTCGACGATTCCGTATTTCGTATCGCAATTTGCAACCTTGCCGAATTCAACTGAAACTGAATTCATAATACATTTTTTTTTTCGACATTTTCAAACTTATTGAACATAAGGTTCTAGAAGCGGGGATCCAAAAACGAACATATTTGTAATTTTGGGTTATCCTCAATATTATAAAATCGACGTTTCATTTCCTCTTCCAAAGTACAAAACATTTCATGCGTCGTGGCTTCAATTTTTTTTTATGTTGTTAGTAACTGTGTTAATACCAATATTATACCAATATTTTTTAAAATTGTCCATTCATCGGCAGATATTACGGGAAGTCCTTTATCAATTAAAGCTACGGCTGTTCGGACTGCACCTTCCAATTCCACAAAACGCTTAACCATTACGTAGGTTGGGTTTCAGCGTGTCACAACGTCTAATTTTAATTTTAACTCCCAAAAACGAATCGTTCGAATACATATCCGTCGTGAGACAACACTTTTCGACAGTCTGCAAAGCCACCAATACATTTTTTTTGTTTCTTCGTACAATGAAGGAATCATTGTCCGTAAGATAATCTGACGACTTGGCAATTGATAGGATAGGTTTAGTTTTGTTATAAACTCTCGAAAAGAGTTAAGTAAAAACAAACTATTTGATAAAAGGCATTTGCAATGTAGTATTATTTTATTTATGCTCCAAAAAATGAATATTCACTGTGTGAATAATATCTAAAAAAAATTTCTTTAGTCTTTATGCAGTGCAGTGTCAAATGTTTTTATTATATAAAATTAGTTCTACGGAAAACCATGGACGGACCAAACCTAAATCATACAAATGTTAGGTGTTT
>JANSTS010005175.1:2935-17775 GCA_026546915.1 Sylvicola fuscatus | reverse complement strand
ATTGTTTTGTGTGTTTACAATAATCCCAAATGAAGCTCTTATGTAAAATGGAAAATTTATCCTTTTATTAATGCCACAAGAACATCCCATTATAAGGAAGTATTTAAAAATGATGAAAACAAAAAGTCGTATGTAACTAAATCTTTCCAGGACTAACATTTATCTAAATCATATACCAATTAGCCAGAACCATAAGTATTTTTTGTTGGAATGTTCAGGCTGGGGCGGCGTATGATTCATTTTCAAATTGCATGTGTGACCCAAAACCACTAATTAAACTCTCATTAAACGAGCTTTCGTGTTAGACCAACATAGTCACGAACATATGTTTCGTTTCGAGGAACATTTGATTTTTCACTCTCAAATTGCAAAATAGTTTATTTAAATTTATGAAGAAATTTAAATGCACAAATCCTGGAAATGTCTTTAAATAAATTGTTTTCTAATCTTTTTGCATAAATTTAAACACTTTATTGTCACATTTATGCGAATTTGCAAAGCTTTAAACTATGAAAGTTAAAATTACTTTACGCAAGAAACAGTACTGACAAAAGCTCAACAGATTCAATAGATTCCTAAAGTTCATACAACGGAATGAGATTATATTTGCAAATGCACAAGCACTGCGTCCTAACCAGCAAAGGCAGAAGCAGTTCAATGACGACCAACTTTTCCGTATTAATTAGTTAAGACATTTTAATGTAGCGCAGCAACAGCATCGAATACGCTGGCAATGTGCAATGTGCATTGAATGAGTCAGGACGCTATTCATAGCTAAAAGGGAACAACACAATTAGTAGAGATTTTCAGACATCAAATTGGACGGGCTGCATCATACGGCGCACGATATCAGCGGGTGTGGTGCACTTTTGTTGTCTATTCCGCGATTCAATCACTATTGACGCTGATGCATTCATAGGTTGATACCAGATGGATACTGCAGATACTGAGGCATGCAGAATAACTTTCCTTAATTGACTGGCAACAGCTCAATGAATGATACAGATCAATAGATATGTTCAGAGTCATTGGATGAAAAGTTAAAAAAAATTTTTTTGACCTAGTTTAGATAATGCGATTTTATGTCGTGGCTTCTGGAAGTTGTCTATAGTCTTGGCAGATACCCTAGAGAGTTTGTGGAAATTTTCCTTGTTTGACTTTATAAACTGGTGGAAATGTTGTGCAGGAGAACATTAAAGTCAAGAACTTTTAAGCGATTCCTGGACCATAAGATTGGACATATTTCCATAAGGACCTTTTGTCACATTTCATCAACTTAACTCTAAATAATAAGAAATATGTATATAAAAATAGTAATTTCCTGTATGGATTTGCCAAACAGGAAGATTAAGCTCTTTAACTAATCTTGTTTAAGCAACAATTTTTAAAATAATCCGTTTCTCTTAGATGTTGTAAAATTACGTTTAAAATTACGTATGAATTCTATTTTAATATTCAAGTTCAGGAAGGAAGTCGCTAAAGCTTTACGACTTTGATTTGGTTCATAAATTTCTGATGCCCTAACGTGATTACAAGATGGAAATTGCATTGTTGCTTTCCATTCAATTTCAGATGCATCCTTTTGTGAATTTATCCCTGTTCTTGTTTCCATTTGAAAACTTGGATTTGTTTTTTTGAAGGATTATTATTTTAATATATTTCCATGACAAATAGATTTATTAGATAATAAATATTGATACAAAAAAAATCAATTTCGTTTACGTTCGATGTATAATATTCACTAAATCATCTCCTAATTCACTTTCAATCCTGGCTTGAACCGAGATAACAATAAATCCTTGGACGATGTCACGCACACAAAAGGGATCTCTTGGCATACACTCGCACACCAATAAATCAAAGTCCAACAAATAACGCACGGCACATGCAGTACACGTTTTATACCGTTACGCAAAGGTCACACTTCAGCTAAATGATCTGCACAAAGGATACTAACAAAAATGGCCGCCCAGCACACTCGCTGAACCCCCCCAACCCCACACCCACCCAGCTTGCCTTTGCAACCCCATAGTTCATTTTCCACCGTTCGCTTCTCCATACAAAACAAACAAACGTCTACCCAACCTCTGCAGCTACCCCGAGGGCACCACACAGCTCAAGAGAACACGTACAAGAAAATTACATAATATAAAACGTTAAAAGATAAACATATACACGAAGAACATGTAATAAAAACGGAAACTGTGTGCACGCCAGGCTATATAACAATCCGCACATATTCGTGGTTATATACCTATGTTTATATGCACAGAAATTCATTTCTACTGTAAAATTATGACAATATGCATATTAAAGGCGCGCGTCCACACGTCCTGATCCCAATTGCTCGTATACTCACTGACTCTGCAGCAGGGATAGATTTCGCGTTCGCAGCAGCGACACTGACAAATCACCGGTGTAATTTTCGCCGGAATCGCGGTCATTTTCGCCGACAACTTGGCCATCTTCGTCCTGATTGGACTGCTTCTCTGTGTCTTTGTCCAGCTCTTTTTCATCCTCGTTGATGTGTCCGTCCTCCTCGTCCGCCTCGCCGTCAATGTCAACTGAAACAACAGTTTTTGTTGTTGTGTGGGCAAATTGAAACAGCCAGCAATCGCAGGTAATGGACCAACACACCATCGTCATGTCAGAGCATAGAAATATGTTGGATGGTTGGTGGGATGATGAATGCGCGCCCGATGGGTGGCAGAGTGGTGAGTGATGAGCGTGGCGGTGCGGCGAAAGCAAGCAACACACGCGAGCCGAGAAAAAAGAAAACAAAACGAATTTGCCTTTCATATTTGTCGGAAAATGTAAATTTTGCATGCAAATGCACGGAATCTACAAGTTGAAATGTACTAAATACACACAAAAGGGAAAACAGAAAAGGAATGGGTAAGGCGACAACTATGCGAGTCGTCATTTGTAGGGGGTGGGAGGGTGACATGTGGATGGGGTGGGTATTTATGTGAAATGAAACACTCACTGTGGCCGCTCTTCTTTCCGTTAGCTTTGCTCTTTGACTTCCTTGGATACAGGTGAATTTTACTTTGTCCACAGCCCATATTTGCACAAAACTGAGACTCCTTTTTTTTCTTCTTACTTTTTACAAGATTAGTTTCTTGTAAATTTGTGCCTGCACATTCACTTCGGGTTTAAGCCCGTTCAACTCTGATTTGAAACACCTAACACAAATTATGGGTGTGCACGTTTCTGGGACGCGTTTCCACTGAGGTGTACTTAATCACCTGGCGACACACTTTCCAACACTGAACGAGGAAAAACTATATCATTAATCGCACTATTCTTATTCCCATGGGTATTTGCAAATTTAGCTGATACGGAATTTCCACTAATTCTTTGTTAACACACAATTTTCTTTCCGAATTTAATCCACTCTCACACCAGGATGGGTTTGTCACTGTAACCGACCATTATTCCCTTGTCGGCATAGCCGATGACACTCACTTAAAACAGGAATGGCACGTCGCGTCGCGACGCCCGATTGTTTCACACAAAACACTGGCTACACGCTAATTTCACTAAATTATATACTATCCGACAGCATTCACGCGATGACACACTCACGCCCACTGCAAAAAATGCGAGGCAACTTGCACATATTGACGGATGTGACGGCCACTAAACTGCACCGAATGTTTACACGACGCGACGCCGCGATCGTATAATTATTCTACCAACAACAGAACATCAATTGCACAAATCGATTCGCGTTCGTCTGAATTGATCTGAAAATAAATTGCCTGCACAATTTATTATTACAGCAGTTTAATGGCTGATTGTGTGTGTGTTTTTTTTTTCCCTAAATTTATAGCACGTCGTTTCCACACGCGAATTTATATATATTGTTTAGCGGAATAATGATGCCGACAGCAGCCAACGCGAAATTTGTGAGGCGTCGATCTCGTATGGCAGCGCGGTGTGAATTCGCAGGAAACGTGGCCGCGCACAGCAAGTTGCGTGTCGCCACCGAAAAGGCTGTAGTTGTTGAGCGTAGCGTCGCGCCTCGCGTCCTAATCATCAGCCATATGTGAGCGCATGCTTTTTGCAGTGCGACAACAACAGCAAGCCGCCATCAGACGAGGGTAGGTTGGGATGGTTGGGTGGGGGGAAGGAGGGCTGATTCGGCGATGACTATTGTACTGACAACGTGATGATGATGTTTGTTGCTAATGATGGTGGAGGATTGAGACGGTCTTTGACGACGCACGTGCGGTTGTTTGGTGTGGCCGATTCAAAAATAGGGGTAGTTGAATAAGCTGACTGCTCGCCAACAATGACGATGATGACGACGACGACGACGACGACGACGGCGTCGTGCAGAATGACGACGGCGAATGTGTTGCAAAGAGCGACGGCTGGCAACGATTGTCCTCTCGTCGACGACAACGACGGGGATGACGATGATGATTCTTTTGATTCTTTGCACTCGCCGTTTCAGACATTTTCGATCGATAAACGTACTTGTACTTTACACGCACACATGTTTGTTTTTTTTTTGTTGATTTTATTTGTTCGCGCACACATGCATGTTTTACGCAACCACAGTGAAACTGTGAATTGGTATGGTGGGGAGGGCGGTGGGGTGCAATTCAGGTTCTTGCCGTCGTTCGGTTCAGCACACCGCACTCACCCGTGAGTCTTTAATGGTACTTTAGGCTTTTTTGTATTTACATTTTGACGAAAATTAACTTTAATTTCATTTTATGTCCTTTGTTTACAATAAAAGTTTTTGTTATGTGATTCCTTTACTCTACCGACGTACAGTAATCTTCAAGCCCACATCTAGACGGGATTGTGCGTGAAAATTTTGGCAAATGGATTTGTTCTTCGCGAGATTCACAGTTGTCAGCGTTAACGAACTTTATTTTGTTGTTGTTGCGAGCATTCAAGCATTAAATGTATTCTGGCTATGTTTGAATAAAAAGCGTCCATCCCCCTTGAAACTACCCCGCATTTATGACAGTGTCAATTGGCTATGTATTCTTTATTTTTCCACACCGTTCGGCAGACGTTATAACGTCTCGTGGGAGCTGAACATATTTTGCACTATATAAACTTTCTTGTTTGCACTTCTATTATTCTTTAATTCGCCATTTTGTCCAATATTCCATTCCCCATTCTGTAGATGCTGGGTGGCTTATCTTCAGTTCGTAGTTCGTACAAGAATTGCTACAAATAATCGAAAAGAAATATTTTGAAATTAGATATTGGATTTTGCTGGCTCCACAGCAGCCGCCTAGCTCAAGATGGTGCGCGTTTTATTAAAGCGACGCCTTAAGTACAAGACGAGGAGCAATAAACTTTAGGTTTCAGCATGAGTTGCTTGAAATTTTCGGGGACTAAATCAACAGTCTTTTCTCGCGGTAAAAGCTTGAGCACATTCATACGCCCGCACTTACGCATTTATCAACCGAAGGACATCCATCCTCACAATGACACTGTAGATTTCCTTACTTAAATATTCAGAATAGGAGCATATATCAACGTAAAATGCGCGTGTTCATGTGCGAGAACAAAAACCTTCATCAATTCAATCGCGTGTACTCATTTCTTTAGCAGCCATACAGCTTCTGAGCACCAAATGTACGCCACCCTACCAACTTCAGCATAAAAATCGAGATAAACTGGCTGTATATGCTATACATTTATGTAATATGGGAAGCATACACTCGCGCATACAAACGACAAACTTTAATAATTTCTGATTTCATTTCTTGCCGCGTCTTTTTAGTTATTCACTCCTTCTTTCGTATACTCTTCCGGTGTATATACTTAGAACATATGTACATGCCATATTGTTTCTAAAGTCGCGAACGGCTCGCTGGTTTCTGCATCAACCCCATTAACTTGAAATTCGCTACGTCTTCGTGCTTCCTATTTGATTTAACCGTTTTCACCTGCACTAATATCGCCCTCTCGTTTCCGTTCACGCGGATTCTCCTCGCCACTTGCGTTCCCGCCACTTTGTCATTGTATTTATGCATGTTGATTCGGCTCTTTGGTTCACATGAATGTTTCCTTCAAGTGCACACTTCTCAAGTCAACCCATTTCCATATATATACTTATATACAGTAACTCACAGCTAACCGTCGAAGCAGTTGTTCAAAAAACACTCTTGCAGACAGCCAAAGTCCAAATGAAAGTTGCTGTTACAGCGCAAAATTGCTACTTTGTTGCAAATCCGGTGAATTGTAATGCAGTGAAATTGTGATGATCCTGCCAAATGGTATATGGAAAGGTTCATACATTCATGTGTGGGATTGAGTGGCATGAGGATACGGAAAAACGCTTCTGCTAGTGTATTTTGGTGCAAATTGAATTTCGTTTCAATTTAGAGGCTTTGAAATTGAGGCCGAAATCACCATAGGGCCAGAATCGGCAACGCTTTTGTGTGATAATTGTAAAATGCTTTTGATTATTGGAAAACATTTTCCTATATTTCCATTATTCAAATGGGACGTGCTCTTGAATGCAAATGTTCTTTCACAAATAAATATATACAAGTTCAATATTAACTAATTGGTACTCAATTCTGTGAATGAATGGAATGCTAATCTTGGATATTGCGATTGAATCTAATAGATAAACATAGACACGCTCTTTTGTATAAGAAATGTTTAGTTCATTATTATCAATCAGAAGAATTTAGTAAAATACAGTTGCTTCAAAATATTTATAGCTATTTACAAAGTAAAATTTAGTTGATTTTATTTTTAGGCAATTCAATCAAATAACCGTTTTTCGTTTGCAGAAAAAAATTCTTAGAACATCTTATATCACTTAATTAAGTCGGGAAAGCACGACATGGCAATTATACTTTTTTTTTATGAAAATCCAGTTATAAGTAAATGCTGATGAATCTGTAGCGAAAAAATGTGCTCAATGATATTGAAGAAAAACCCACAAAGCTGGATTTCAGTTGCTTGATACAAATAGTTGTTGCATGTATAAACAAAAGATTCCCTGATAATCTTTGAGTAAATACGAGTATGCCGATACCGGTTCGATAAGAACGTCGACAAAAATCCACTACTAAATAGTGGATTCTTGCGTCTGTATGCACATTTGCACAATCATTTTGTTTAGAGACGCTAAGGTGCAATATACATGGTTAAAAAGCAGAAAAATGACGTAATCGACGTTCTGAACAATTAAATTCATAACTTGCTGTCTCTCCCGAAATAGACATTTGTTGATTCATAAGACGCAGCTTAGCAGTTGTAAGTTGACAGTCGTGTGGTGAATTACACAACAGAATTGTTCTTGCGCAATTCAATTTTGAACTAAATACTTATTTTAAAAGAAGAATTACTTTTATTAACTTTTTAATTATATTACTTATAATAAAAGCGTTTTAAGGTGTTAATCTTTTGCTAATCCTAAGAAAAATGCAACGCATTAAATTAATTATGATTCTCGCGGTGTCGTGTTGCTCATATGCAGCAATAATCGATCAAGGTAGACGCAAACCTCTTTTATATATGTGTTGTGATAGTCATTGGGATGTCGCCAATAAAACTTGCTCCCAAGATAATAATTCCGCTAATATAAATTTTTTTGACATCGCTGAAAATCGCAAATCCGAAATGTTTGATCTGTTTAACTTTGGTGTTCACGAGTCTTGCGACATCGACCTGAATCGACTTGATTTATTCAATGACAACTTTTTCATCAACAAGGTATAAAACTAAATTGCATTAGCGATTTAATATTATAATTGCGGAAATGATTTATGTGTTTTTTTGCTTTTTAGAATGGATCGATGTTATATGATAGAGAATTTTATTTACCGGAAAATTATTGCCTGGTTCAATTCAAGTTGGAGGAAACTGTTCGCAATGCGCCGATTTTGTGCCAAAAGAAAGAGAAGGAGCCGAAAAGCAGATCATTGCATATCATATTTATTCCAATTGGTAAGGAAATTATTAACTTCATTATTTAAGATTTACTGTTACCAACAATTATTGAATATTTATGTTTTAACAGGTTTGATTTGCTCCGCTTTTATTTATGTCGCGGCATACGCTAGAAGGAAATGCTCCAGTTCTCAAGAACCATTCATGAAAATGTAATTAATTAATGTTTAAAACATCTTACGAAATAAGTAAACAAAAATTAGAAGCTCATAAATGCATTGACGGGAAAGAAGAAAAACCACATTGGATTTATGTAAAATTATCATTTTGGTTAGAATTGGCTTTGATTGTTTTATGGAAAACGCTTTTCCTACACCGATTTTCTGGCTTTGCAATAATTCAGTTCTTAAAACTGTCATAAATGTAAATAGTAAAAATAATTAAAAATTTTCCACATTAATAAAATAATCATTATTTAAATTAAACCAAAATCAAATCCCAATTATGTGAAATTTCTTGAATTCCTTCAATGTTTCGGATATGAACGTATTTAAATATATAATTTTTTATAAAAGCAACGATTAATGAATTATTCATTATGTGAAGAATTTTATTATTTATTAATTTATACATGCAAACGTTTACCCAGCTTCTGATAAAATATTAAGCTGCAAAATATTGTCAGGTGAAAATTTTAATGTGAATGACCGCAATCAAGCATTCTTGGCAACATATATTCATTGGGCTGGGAATATAAGCGTGCAGAATATTAAATGAAAAGTATTCAAATAGAGTGTTATATGACATGTAAAACGGATAATCCCCTAAGACTTGAATTTAAGCCAAGCTGGAAAGGAAATTGACCTCATGCCGACTGCACTATGGAAATATTTCCAGGAAATATCACTTTCAAATGCACATATTCAATAGTTATGCTCTTTTATGTACAGTGCTCAAGTATCAATTTTTCATCTGACAATGATTTATTTTAGCACTAGATTTTAAGTGTATCTTAAAGGCATTTCGAAAATTCATTGTATGATAAAAAGTGTATTGATTTTTATTTGTACAGAATTAAATTAAATTATTTGTTTTTCTTGATAGAAAATATTCAATTGCAAAAAAAAAGCTGTTTTATAATAAAAAAAATTCATTCTAATTAACATAGGTGAAAACACGAAATATATTCAGAGTTCTTGTTTGTATTCTAAATTTTAAACTAATTTTTATAATCAAATTTGTACATTGAAACATACAAAATTGCAATCATTTAATTAGTTTTAATTTTCACATTATGTTCATATTCTTGGTACCATGCACCATGCACAAAAAAACGCCATTAGAGATGAACATTTGACGCGACATCCAACGACGCGAGTTTGGGATGGTCGACGAAAAAGTTTAATTAAAGCAAAACATTGCTAAAAGCTCTTGCTTCTGTAGTTGTGCAGACATATTCGCTCCACTTGTCGTAATAAGGCATAAGCTTGTTGAGATTTTTCGAATGCAGCCAACACAAATCGGTGAGTTTATGTAATATGTGTACAGCATATACAAAGGAAAATGCAAAAGGGAGCAACAAAGTATTTTTCACATGGTATACTTAGCAGACGCGAAACCACTAAACGTGTTCTCAAAATGCATATACCGACATTAAGATTCGCGATTTTATTGTCTTGAAATGCTCCATTTACAGCTTTGAATAAAATATCTTTGGCATTGTTTTTCCTCTTTTTTTTTCCCTGGAGCCGAGAAAATTCATATACTCGTTCAGCGGTATAATTTTAAGATCAATAATGCTGCTGAGCTTTTTAATGATTTTATGAATGTATAAACCGCAACGATAATGGAATTGGTGAGTTTCCTTTCTTTGTATTTTTAGTTATTACCACCCCACTGTGATGTGATTTGGATTCTGTCCTATAGTAATTTTCATTTTATGATTGTATCAAATTTATTCGGAGTGAATTAAGTACAATGACGTCAAACGCGAGTCCCCCTGAGTGAAAGTTTAATATTTGATCCTTTGCGTGCGCGCTTTTTAATTCACTGATTATGGCCGATGGAAATGTTTCATCATTTACAAATTGAGTTGTATGGTGGAGCTTTCGTGTGCTCCGCTATTGCAAGTAATGTAATTTGAATTATTGAAGGAATTGAAGGATGTCGTTTCATTTGCTGCTCAATATTCAATGTACGCCGCGCAATTAATTTATATGTGACTCGACAGTTTTTTTAACTCAATTTTTTTCCCTATTTTATTTTAATTTGAATTCAACACATGATCAATGAATGAAAATGTAATATATATATACGAAAATTTAGATGAATTGTTGAAAGTTTATTGAGTTATATGCTGGAGACATTGAGAATTCAATTCTCGTATTGCAATGTCAAGACATTTGTTCAAGTCATTCATAATTAAAAAGCTCTTGAAGCTTTGTTGAATTTATTTTTGGGAAAAGAGTTCAAGATAGAAAACTTTGCACCTTATATCAGTTATGAAACACGACTTCAATGCGTTAAGATTCTCAAAGAAAGGAACTCTCTAGAAAGCTATCAAAACCATAAATTCATATCAATTTCCTATCATAATATTCAATTCATAATCGAAACCACATCACAAAGAGCGAAGAAATTGAGCTCTGAGCTGACTATCAATAGCCAATCAATAATTATTCATCAGAGTGCTTAGTTATGTCAACTTGACTGCACTTGAACAAACATAAATAGTGATGAGCTTATTGGTCCCTAAAAATAATCACAAGAGCTTTTAATTCCATTGGATCTAAATTGACTTTCTTTAAATAAACAATGCCAATCGCCCAAAGTAATTGAATAAGAGTTTCATATAAAAAACATAAGAAATTGACTATGTCACGTCTATTTGTATACCATATCCTTTGACTTTGGTGTAAGACACGCGCATAAACTAGGTTTATTTTTAAAAAAAATTCCACTTTACATAAAAGGAAAATGTAATTGCTTTGGTATAAGCAAAAAGAATTGCACGTGTGTTACATTAACCGTGATGATGTGCATCAGGGGATTAATGCATTTTAATCATGACCTTGGCAAATCCCATCAGTCTGCATGTGGCAGGATATGTGTACTTTGGAAATGAGAAAATCGTTGTTTGTTTTGCAGATAAAACAATACCGATGTGATCTTGAAACGTAAATCATGTTTTTAATAAAGAAAAAGATCATTAACCTACAAGATGAAATTTCAAAATCATGGTACATTTAATTTCAAAATTTAAAAAAAAAAGCAATTAAACGAGCAAAAATCCAAAGAAACGACCAATGACGCAGCAAAATGATTCAGATTAACAAAGCCCAGTCTGACAATAGCAATTTTTTCAATTTTTACACGCTAAGCCGCACATTATTATGCGTTTATGTTTACATGATGTTGGCAATGTGAAAGGAAAAAAAAATCACGATGTTCTATTATTTACGAACGTTAACGATTTTTTAAGAATATGCTGTGAGAGCACATATAAAAACACAATCCACCTGTTTCCAAAATCCACCTCACCAATATATTAGATAGTTAGTACAAACACTTAACGTGCCGAACATCTTCCTAAACACCACTTTACGACTCACGAGATTCAGTATTGCCAAGTGCTGGCGTTATTGAAATTACCATAAACATTTGGCTTATAAGTTCATAAATTTTAATTTATATTTAACATGCGCAATTTTGATCTAATGGATTCCAATGTTATGAATTATGAGGTGCAAATATGTGCATAGTTGATGTCTGTAAGCTTCCGTCTTTAAGGACATCAGGCGACACGATCAATAGCTCAACGACTGTGGAATGGAATGACGATGGCTGGGAATTCGGAAGGAAGTTACATTTAAAATTAAACGACGCGACGGGGCGTCTGCTGGGAATTTGGGGAATTTCGATTGCTTCCGAATTGTGTTGATCAGTTTTAACAAGATTTTTTTATAGCTTGAACAAGAAGACTGGTGGATTTCGCAGAAATCTTTTTTTTATTCATTCAGCTTATTTTCTTTTAATCTTCAAGAATATTTTGAGCAGCTTAATCAAAGAATTCTTAAACTGCAAGACAACAGAAAATGACATGAAATTAATTATTGATTGCCGCATCGACAAATGTTTCTGATTTATCAATTATCACTATATCACCGTAGAACAGATCTGATAATCACCTGCATTTAATAGTAAAAATCAATCAGCGTCGACATAATCTGGACATAAATCACGATTCAGTAATTACAGTCGCGTCACAAACCCAACTATTATTTGTCCATTAGTTTGATCTGATGATCGCATTTCATTCACAACGTCCAACTACTGCCACCATGTAGGTTCTTCCACATTTAATTAATTAACCAAAGAAGATTATCCACGCAGTTTTTGTGTCAGTTGGCTACCGCCATTAAAAAAAAACTGTTTAGTGATTTGTATAGCTGCTAAATTTAGTCCGAAATGGACAGATGGGGAAGCATTAAGTGGGCGGCGACATCAAATGCAGAAGTTCGCCAAATCTGCTGGCAAATTGTTTTGAAAGGAAGAAAGGAGAAGATGGAGATGTCGAGCAAAGATCAATCAATCGGAAGCGGCCACAACAAAATGCGTTCCAATATTATTGCTGGTGTGATGTTTGTGATGGCAAATTGGTAACACATTAAATTTGAAAATATGCGAACGTGTGTCTTCGGCGTCATGATGTCATTAAATTATACGAAAATAATAATCGGTTTACTCAGAGTCCAAAGACGTTTGGCCTCCTCCTCCTCATAAATTCTATTTTCACCAAATCCTTAATCGTTTTCGCTGGATATGAGCATTATCGGTCGCCGCTTTTTTTATGCATTCACACCGATTGCTTCACAAACCCCCATCCAATTTTCAAAAATCACACATGTTCGTCACCATCATACCTGCATGTATGTTACATCCCATAAAATGCACGGATACGCTCATCGACTTTTCTTCAATCCGGCTCAAACATAATTTATATATTTATTTGCCTTTCTTTTAAAGTTTATTATTCCACCATTCGCGTGCGCTTCAATTTAAATTCGCCTTATGCTTATAAGCTGATTGAGATTTTCCACACACGAACGGCCACAGTTTCGATTTTCCCTGCCGTGAAAACACTTGGTACGTGTGCTTAGCGCACGCAGATTGGGAGCCGCCAATCTGTATGGTACTGAGCCAGCAAAATTCGGTTCCACCCTGCCAGGGCAGCACATTTGTTCGCTTAATGGCGTCACCAAGGGAGTGAAGAAAAGCACGCACTTTCTCTGTTTTGATTGCTTTTCAATTTTTCAATTTATACGTTCGTTTTTCTTCTCTTTTTTTTGTTGTGTGTTTTTACCACCCAATTGAAAAGCTCTTATCACAAACATATGTAATAAAAACTATGCCACTTGACGTTTCAATCCACTTATTAACCATTCAGTGTTTTCCGTTTCATCTATGCACAAGCACTGAAAAGACGGCTTTTCCTAATGATTCTTCTAACGACTATTGACATTTCCACAGCTATTCGGTAGATGTGGAAACTAAAACTGAAATTCCCGCATCAACATATCTCACAACAAACAATAAATCAACCGTGAAAATGCTGAAAATGTTGTAATAACAGAATAGAGTAATCCAGTTGGAGATAGATTCACAGACGCATACTTTTCTTTCTGTCACTGTGAAATATTGCAGATGAACTGAGGAAAAGTCTAGGAGCTGGCGTTTTTCTTTCCTGCACTGGCGTGCGAGTATGTACATGTGTTGAACACGTATGTATTTGAAGGGCTTAGGCGAGCATAATTAACGGAGCATGCGCACTTCGAGTCACCCACACACACCCACAAGCTGTTGAAGCTTGGGCCAACCGAAGCGATATAATTACACTCACAAGCTTAAGCGGACAAAGGGAAAAAGCTTCTCTATCCGGCCTGTATTGCTTTCAACGCATTTAATTTACACCGCGATTATAGCCGCGACCGTGTGTGTCTGTCTATTGCCATTTGGCAGTGTTGCGTGCACGCCTGATGGCTGAGACAGAACGAGAGAAAACTCGGAAAATCGTTTACACCAATGCATTTTCACTGGCTGTGTGATTTGGATATAGAGACGGTATCCATTCAATCGACGCGTGTATTTTTCCGATTTTCTATTTTCTTATCGCGCACATTTGTGGCGATCGCTTCACTCATTACAGTGTAAAGCGGTATATAGTGTTTTGGTGGCGTCAATTGCAAACGGATAAATGTTTATATCTTAAATTTCCTTTGATTTTCTAAATCAACATAAACATTTCATGTTCTATGAAGAATCAAAGACAACCATTATGCTTTATAGTAAATATTGAATGCTAACTAATCCAAATTATTTCAATGACAGTTACAAGGACTCTTGCAATCTGTAAAGAAAATAATAATCTAACGATCGCTAGAATTTTATAGAAAAAAAATGTAAATCCCAAGAAAAAAAAGTCTGAAGAAACACACACGAATCAATCAATCCACCAATATGTATTATTGACGTTTTTTTTACACCGAAAATTCTTAGAAGAAGTCTTAAGGATGCTTTATTCCAATGAAATTGAATTCCTATTATTTTTTTGTGTACATAGTCCTGGGCGTTTGCAATCTAAATGTTGGTTTGATTGTATGTAATCTGCGTAAACATACGCTTTTGTTGCCACATTCTCTACTTAAATGTGTTTCCTAAATGCAGCTTTAAAAAAGCTTTAATGTTGGCCTGGGAATAAGATGGTGAAATGTATGTCCAGTTAAAGGTTTTTGTAATGTTACAACACGTGAAAGCTTTTTTAAGTGAGCATATATTTACATTAGGCTAATTACTTGCACATGACATTTCAATTTTGTAATAAATCATTTTTAGGTATTTAAACAGTACAACAATAAGAGAGCATTTTTTAAATATCTGGTTCTGAAATATTTTCGTAATCA